>PVJC01042093.1:0-15071 GCA_004026665.1 Murina feae
CCCGCAAAGGGCCTGGGAAGCCCACCAAGCAGGCCGCCAACCCCCTGCCACCTCTTACCCGCTCCACGATGCCCCACAAAGGGCCTGGACAGCTGCCAAGCAGGCCACCGACCCCCTGCCACCTCTTACCCGCTCCCCGATGCCCCTCCAAGGTCCTGGACAGCTGCCAAGCAGGCCACCAACCCCCTGCCACCTCTTACCCACTCCCCGATGCCCCACAAAGGGCCTGGGAAGCCCACCAAGCAGGCCGCCGACCCCTGCCACCTCTTACCCACTTCCCGGTGCCCTCCAACCCTGCCGCCTCTTTCCCACTCACGGGTCCTGGGTCCTGCGCTGTCCCGCCCTGCAGCCGCTCTGTGCACTCGGGAGGTCCCTCAGCCCGGCCTGTGCCCTCTTGCAGTCTGGGAGCCCTCAGGGGATGTCCACCTGCTGGCGTGCCTGACCAGCCTGGGTGAGGGGCTTTAAGGCTGCCCACAGCTCCCATTGACCCACTGTCCCAGCAAGGCTGGCTGGACACAGGTTTCTGCGGTTTCTCTCCTATAATTGATGCTGTTCCTTGAAGGCCTGGGGTTATCTTCTATAATTGATACACTGTTCCTTTAAGGCGGCCTTCTAACTAACGAAGCCTCCTCTGCTTCACCTCACAGCGTCTATAATGAAACAATTGTTACTTTTACTGGTTAGGCCCGGGCTGCTCTTTCCTTCAGCTCCCGAGGATTCTATGATTGTTACATTGTTTCAAAGGTGTGTTTCGCTAGAGCCAGTTTAATCGGAGCTGAGCTGAGTGGGCGCAGCTTCACTTTCGCTCCTGCCACAATGGAAACGGCCGTTTACTCAGGTCCGTGAGTGGCGGCTGCCATGTTGGCTGGGCTAATTTGCATACAGCCGCTCTGATTGGCTTGTGGGCGTGGCTTTCCCGTCTCGGAGAAACGGTTAATTTTACTATTTTGCTTTTATTAGTTTAGATAAGAATATTTCTAATCAGAGACATTAAATAACTAGACTAAAATGGAGAGGAGAATATCAGGATTTATACTTAGATCTCTATGACTCTATAAATACTGCTTTTTATACGTATTTAATGAAATAAAACTTTACATTTTATATATTTTTCAAAGCACTTACAATATTTTAGCTTATTCTAAAACAGCCCTATAAGGTAATAGTATAATTATTATTATTTCCACTTTATAGCTATAGAAACTACCATTCAGAGGTTGACTTACCACTCAATTAGTGAATGAGGATTAGACCCTGGGTTGGATGCCTGGTCTCCTACCTTTTCTACAATACTTCCTCCCCCTCCGCCCCAGACACACACACACATACACACACACGCTTCAGAGAGGAGCCAAGGACAGAATTTGGAGAGGAGGAACGAAAAGTAAGAAAAAAATTATATATATCTGTAGCTCTGACCACAGCTGTCCTCTAACAGTGATAAGTCCTACTTTATACAATCAAAGATCTGGCTACTTCCATCAGTCATAAATTATCTATATTAATAGTCTGTGCTAGGCTTTCTTTTTTGTTATCCTGAAGAAAAAAAAACATGCAATTTACAAAAACAATGTCACCTGAAAGATGTATTGGCACATTCCTTTGCCTTTGTTATTCTTTATGCCTCTCTATCTCTCTGCAAAAATGACACACAAATTCTCTAATGACAGCCCCAATTTCTCTAATCTTCTTGGTTTTTCATATGTTTTTGTTCGTTTTTGCACTATCCATAGCTGTTTTCAATCATTTCTCCTTCCTATCAGCTACACATTTTTCCTCTAACTTCTTCAGACTTTTAACACCATTATCTTCTCCTTTTTCCCTATAAAGATTCAGACTATTCCATTATAGCAGTGCCTGGTTCTGAAAGCCCTCCTCAGAACTCTAGGAATCCTATTATCTGTAATATAGGATTTAAATGTTTTTTTAAATATTTCAATATTTTTTCTAAAGAAAAATAAACCAAAAAAGGCAAACATTTTGTTAATTAAAAATAAATTTATTTTAGAATGTTTGAAATGGTAAATATATCTATGATGCCAAACTATCTACTAATGAAGCTTTTTTTCAAATTACTATCACTTGCTAGTCTTTTCTTTGTATGCCCTACCTGGTTCACAACTCATTGTTCTCACTGTCAGTGCATAATGTGCAGAGGTACTATGACCGAGACGATTTCAACAACATCAAAAACACTTGCTGCACAAAATGCTTCTCACTGATTGCCTCTGCCCTCAAATCATCAGTAGAATCACTTCTACTAGTAAAGACGAGTATTGTAATCACATAAAATCCTGTTAAAATCTAAATATACGGTAACCATGTGACCCAGGTCAGGGAATAGGGGAGCACATGCTTGGCAATAAACAAAGTTATATTTAGAAATACTCTCCCTCTAACAGCTAATGAACAGGATTCTCTCAAAGACCAACTAAGGAAATATTGACTATACTCTTACTTATTGCTCTTATACCTTTAAAAAAAAGTAAAATAAATTATAAAATTATTTCTTTAAATTTTTAAAGCTTAAATCCACCTTTTATGGTAGTTTATCATGACTTTGATATTTTAGTTACAATGCATGTGGATAGTTGCTGTCAAAAGAAGATGTAAAATCAAATTTTGCACCGTAGGTAAGAACTAAACTTTTAAATCTTTTTATTAAATATAATCAAATTAATATAATGCTATTTTCTGACACAACATTATTTCATTTTGCTTCAAATCTACTTCAAATGTTTAAACAGGTGTTACAAATTTCATTTCTATCAGCATGGCCATTGATATGCTCACTCATGCTTTGCCTTAAAAGTTCATTACTTACAGAAATAAAGATTTCTGTACAGCTTTAAATTTACATATAGTCATCCCCTCTGAGAAATTCTGAGTAAGAGTAGATCTCAATTTGGACTAATAAACAAGCAGCAAAAATAGACATGGGATTTGCTTTTAATTGTCAATATAGAATACAATTTTAATTCTACGTCCATGTTTTCCTACAAAGAGCCACCTAGAGATAAACTTTAATTTCGATGCAAGTATGTATTGTAGAGGGACTTGTACTGCTGGTAATGGTGGACTAGGCATTTCAGACCAACCTCCCACTAATAAATCCAAGGGCCTTTATAAAAAAAATTTAAATCAAGATGAACTATAACTAACATCTTTCTAAAAGCATAGATGAGCTAATGAAACAGTAAAGAATTACAGGACAAAAAAAAAGACTGAAAATCAAACAGATAAATAAAGATTAGAATTGTTGCTCTAAACTGGTTTGATCTGGTTGAGAGGCTAAACCTACTTCTGACAAGCCTCTTGGAATTAGACAGCAAAATTTGGAAGACCAGTGGTTGAGACTGAGATGTCAAAACACTGTAACCTAGATGTGAGGATAAACTGGCAGTAAAACCACCTTCACACTGACTTCTGTCATGCACTGAATTATCTGAATGTCACAGAAAATCTCACACATTGAAATCAGATTAAGATGACCCAGAATCACTGCTCTCTAGATGCCTGCCAGTAGCACAGAAAAGAAAATCATCTCAGATTGTTATAACATCATGTTAACTTTAAATTATTTCTATTAATAATTTTACAATAATCTGAAACACCTGACCAAACGTAACCAGAGAAAAGAGAAGCTACAATAACATGAATAAGAACCCCCATAAATAATAGACAACAGAAACAGACCCACCAGTTCCCCATGGAAAAGTATTATCAGAGAGAATTTTATTTAAAGTGCATATACTACAGTCATGGCAATAAAAGTCAAACCTAAATTGTCAAGGAACTAAAACTATTAAAAGTAACATTGCCTATTTATGAAAGAACCAACTAGATAGAACTAAATATGGAACTAAAACCTATCATGACTGAAACTATGAAGTCAATGGATGATAAAATACCAAAAAAAAGGAAGAGTATTTTCATGGATCCTAACCATATATTTAAATTATTCTATGTAATAAAAGCCTAATATGCTAAAAAAAAAAAAAAAAAAAAAAAAAAAAAAAAAAAAAAAAAAAAAAAAAAAAAAAAAAAAAAAAAAAAAAAAAAAAAAAAAAAAAAAAAAAAAAAAAAAAAAAAAAAAAAAAAAAAAAAAAAAAAAAAAAAAAAAAAAAAAAAAAAAAAAAAAAAAAAAAAAAAAAAAAGCTCAAAATTATCTAGGAAAAAAAGGTAGAGTCAATCTACAGAAAATACTGCAGGAAGAGTAAGATATCAAAGATATTGTGAAATGGTTCGATTTAAATGGAATTAGAATTCCAAAGGACAAGGGATAAAAATTGAACGAGGCAATATTTGAAAATATAATTACTAAGAAGTTCCCCAAATTAATGAAAATCATCAAGTCACATTTCAAAAGTCCCAAACAGACTTTAAATAAGAAAAAAAGATCAAACAACTGAGAAGCTTATATTCCTGGCAGAAGAATCTCTAAGATACTGTATGTTGAAACCAGAAAAACAAGAGCTGATTTTTCAAAAATGTAAACAAAATTGACAAAGCTTTAGCTAGCTTAAGAAAAAAAGAGAGAAGACAAATAAAGTCAGAAATGAAAACAGAGATATTACAACTAATACTACAGAAATACTGAGGATCATAAGAAACTATTCCAACAATAATATGCCCGTGAATTTGACAACCTGGAAGAAATGTAAAAGTATGCTGAGGAGAGTGACTATCTCCTAAATTAACAAGTCGGTTAACATCTGAAACCACCTATTGTTTGCAAGTAAAGAAAAAAAAAATAAGAAATTATGGCATGAGACCCCCATAAATAGAAAATAGCCATGTTATTAACAAGTAAAAAAACCTTTGTAATATAATTAAAATTAATATATTAATGTTAATTTACTAGTTTTGACAAATATACAATGTATTATTACTATTAAAGGCATCTGAGTGAAGGACATACCTTTGCATACCTCTATACCTTTGCATCTTTTCTGTAAATTTCAATTTACACTAATAAAAGAAAAACATGCAAATTGGTGTCACTCCACTACACCCAGCAGCCAATCAGGATGAGTATGCAAATTAACCCAACAAAAATGGTGGTTAATTTGCATATGCAGGTGCAGAGCAAAGACTGAAGATGACTGAAGACTGAAGAGGCTTGGCTTCTCTGCTGCAGCCGGACTGAAGGCCTGGGTCCCGGGTGCCAGAGGAAAACCGGTGCCAGCAGCCAAGGGAAGGAGGGCCTATTGCGTGAATCTTTGTGCAACAGGCCTCTAGTACCAAAATAAAAAGGTTAGTTTTTTTTAAAAGTCATTTGGTTTAAAATAGTAAATTCAAATATCTGTCTCATAGTACTATAAAAGAAAAGTCTAGTTAGGTTAAAGATCAAAAAAATTAATATTATATGTATCTAATTTAATAAAAGCATAATATTGAAACTAACCATTTCTTTGGGATGCCTAAGCCACTCCCACCAGCCAATCAGAGCGACTGCATGCAAATTAACCCAGCCAAGATGGAGGCCAGCACTCAGGGAGCTGCTAGAGTAAACAGGCAGCTTCCATTGCAACAGGAGTAAAACTGTTTGCCAGCTGGGCTTCTCCCAGCTCCAGGCAATAACATATTTGCAACATTGTCTCAATTATAGAAGCCTCAGAGTGGAGGAAACTGCCTGCTTAGAGTCCACTAAGGTAACATTCTTTCAATTTTAGAAGCCGCGAGCTGAAGCAGACAGGAGGCTTCGTTACTTACCTAGGCCTCATCTTAAAGGAACAGTGTATCAATTATAGAAGATAAACAAACCCCAGAAACCTACTTCCTTGCTGGGACATTGGGTCAATGGGAGCTGTGGGCAGCCTGAAAGCCTGAAAACAGCCCTCAGTCAATCACGCATGCTGGCCACACCCCCCAATGGGGTGGGGGTTCCCACTGGGGGGCTTGGCCAGCCTGCAAACAGCCATCACCCCCTCACCCAGGCTGGCCAAGTACCCCAGTAGGGACCCAAAACCTGAAGGGACTGTGAGCAGCCTGAAAATGGCCCTTAGCCTGTAACCCAGGCTGGCCTCACCCCAATGGGGTAAGGGTCCACACTGGGGGGCTTGGCCAGCCTGCAAACAGCCATCAGCCCCTCACCGAGGTTGACCAGGAACGCCAGCAGGTGGACATCCCCAGAGGGATCCCAGACTGTGAGAGGGCACAGGTCAGGCTGAGGGACCACCCAAGAGCACAAATTTTTGTGCACCAGGTCCCTAGTATATATATAAACACAAGAAAATATATTTATGGACTTGAGGAAAATACAAAAAGCAAAAATGGACAAGTGAAAATATTAATAAATTTGACTACATCACAATGAAACATTTCTATAGAAATAACCACAAATAAATAAGAAAAAACTTAAAAATAAAATTTTATTGTATTTTATAGACAAATATTACAATCTATAAGAATATGAACTCGATAAGAATCTACAGAAAAAGAAAGAATTTTTTAAGTGGAAAAACAGTATGAAAATGCAAGTAAATGCATTTATTCACAGAAGAGTAAATGGACAATAAACCCTAAAATATATTATAAGGAAATGCAAATTTTATTAGTATTTTGAATATTTTTTATCTATTAGATTGGCAAAACAAATTTATGTAATATATTTGTAAAAGAGTATGATAAAATGGTATCATAGGCTGCATAAAAATTGGGTCAGACATTCTGGAGGGTAATTTTCTCAGCACTTATTAAAAATTTTATTGCAATTACCCATAAGCATCTCTGTATCTACTACAGAGAACATATATAATTTTTTATAAAAGGAAAAAAATTTGAAATCAATTTAAATGTCAACAGAAAATGAGGTAGATCAATCATCCAATAGGAATAGATCTCTAAAACATATTTCTTTAAAAAGCAGTTTATGAAGCAACTATATAATACCATTTTTGAAAACACCTACAGTGTCATGTATTATCTATGAGTGTCTGCTAGCTCTGGAAGCATACTCACCAAATTGAAATAGGTTAATTATGCAAAGAATGGAGGAGGGGGAGTGGAACTCAGGATCAATTGAAACCTAAGCTTTTGTATTTTTTACAAGTAAATTAACATTAATTTTTAAAGCTTTAGTAATTTCTTGTTTTCAAGAACATTTTAGTCCCACTTACCAATTATTAGAGTCTGAGCAAAAACAATACTCTGATAAATATCTCAGTCATCCTTTCAAAGTTCTAGTCAAGGAAGCAAGGAAGCATCAAGTTTCTATGGGAAAAGTCAATGAAAGAAAAATACCACATGTCCTCACTCATCTATGGATAATAATAACCATTATAAGCTGGTGAACAAAAATAGATGCAGAGGCAGAACAGCATCAAACAGACTGCCAAATTACAGCAACAAGGACAGGGACGTTGGGGGGGGGGGGGGGAACAGAAAAGCCAAGGGACTTTTATGCATGCATTTAAGCATAACCAATGGACGCAGAACACTGGGGGGTAGGGGAGGTGGGGAGAAGGGCAGGGGGAAAAAGAGATATATGTACGAATATTTGTCAAACTGTATGTAATAAAATAAAAAATTAAAAAAATAAAATAAAATAGAATAAAGTTTCTATGGGAAATAAAATCAGCTGAGCCAAATCCTTAGCACTCAGTATATCATCAATAAATATCTGAATAAATAAGTGAATGAGTGAGCAAGTACATAAAATACCTGTTTGGGGAAGTACAGTTGCACGCTCACGTGAGGAAATTACAAGGAAACTCTGCCCTTTCACAGAGTAATAGAAAAATGTTGATCAAACTAAGATTTAAGACATCTGAGTGCTAGTCTTGATTTTACCACTAGCTTAGTGCATGATGTTCAAATATCCAACTAAGCCTGAATTTATTGATCATATTTTCTGGAAAATAATGCTGTCTAACTTATTTACCTTTATAGAGATAGGGGAGCAAGAGGTAGAAATGAGGACATATATACAATACTACTTTGAAAAATGCATGGATGCTGTACTAGTAAAAGAACTTTTGAAAAGTTCTGAAAAGCCAGTCATCATAGTGTTTAATTGAGTTGGCATCATTGCTCTTTCCCAAGTACTTTTAGTAAAGAACTAGTCTATGACACTAGATCCACCAATTTAACCCCAGCTATCTGGTCTATATGCTATCAGGATGATGGAAATAAGTTTTATGATGTGTAAAATATAGAAATAGAAATTACCTGTATTCAAATTTTTAAAAAACTAAATCTTGAAAACAGTTTGAAAGAAAATTAATATAAATTTCAAAAATAGCATACTAATACTTTCATTTTTGCTTTAATCAACCGAGGCTTCCCTTTTTTATCTCACAGGAACACCTTAGGTAACTAATCACATTCTCAGCATTTGATAAAGGTACATTGCTTTTTATTTTCACTGGCCCCATAAACTCTCTTGTGCTTGCATCTTTCTTCCAGTAATTCTTTTCTTAGACAAATTAATTTATGCATTTATTCTAAATTGACATTGAAGTAAATTTCCAATTTTGGTAGTTGTCTATACTAGTTTATAAATACAAATTATTTTATAGCAAATATTTTAAAATATTGATCAAACACATCAAAAAGTTACTTTTATTACAGTCATGTACATAAAATGAGATTTGTGCATTGATGTGGGCATGTCATCTTGATTATCAATTAATATTTCAAATTCTTCATAGTTCAATCACCTTCAATTTGAACATGAAAATAAATATGTTCCTTCACAATTGCCCTGACAATTAAAATACCTGAAATTAGTTTGTTCAATTCTTTGAAGAATTACAACACTATTAAACATGATAGGCATGCAGATGCTGCTAACTTCTTGGTTACAAGGATATTTAAGGAACCACCAAATTTCAAAGTTTAGTCAGGGTAATTTGATTCCTCCCAATGAAAAAACAATCACAATGAATTTTGCTAATGGTCTTAAATTAAGAAGACTCTGTATAATCATTCCAAAAAAAAAAAGAAAGTTGATTTTTAAAAAGCTTCTTCTAAAATCTCTGAGTGCAAAAGATAAGCAACCACTAAAAGAATAGCACCTATTCTAGAATCATGAATAAATGAGGAAAAAGTTAGAATTATGTTGTTATAAAATTCTTGTTACCTAAGACAATGAAACTTTCAGAAACAATACATATTTAAAACATAGGCTAAAGGATGGATTTCAAAAAATGAGAAATGTTTCTGTCTCGTAGTAGCTTGACTTTTGTCACTATATCAAAGATAAAAATATCTGTGGCATTGGTTATGTCAAATTTTGAAGCAGCTAGTTACAAGGGAGAAGTCCTTTATAGTTTAAATTTTAGAGTATTGTCAGTAGTGATGATTATAAAATATTACATTTACTTAAACATTTGAAAATATATCCTCAAATCTCCTGATTCCTGCATAAAACTGCCAAATCAGTAAATGATCTGTACAAGGAAGAATTTGAACTCTAAAATATAGCCATAAAGATTTATACATTCTGGAATTAGAGTGAAAATTATTAATTTAGCCTGATGCTTTCTACTTCATGGTATCAAATAGTTCCTATATATGTGTAATGCACAATTCAAACTGGTAAAAACAAGTCAAAGAGAAATTTTTGCATCGTTTTAAATTTAGCATCCTAAGAGCCAATTGGTTTAAAGGAACTATTAAACAAATATTAACTGCTCAAGTTTAAAGCATCACAAAGAAATGTAGCTAGCCTTTAATGGGATTAAGCCAAGAGATCTAAACAGAATACTCAATTTTCATTATGAGCCATAACCATACTTTATTTCATGCATTGCTACCCTGATTCTGGACTAGATTCTTATGAAAACTTAATCAATTTATCTGTTTAGCTGCTTTACAAATTGATAACAGAATTGCATGGACTTTTTTGAAAAAAAAATTTATATTCTGTGAAATTTAAAAAGCTTCTGTTAAACATTTTTTAAAAACTTGATTTAATTCATAGAATAGTCATGTGCATCAACAGAGGTTGTCTGTATTGAATTATCACCTTTTCTTTAGACTATTTTCTTTCCCTCATCCGTATGTAAATGTTTACTAATATTAAAGGGAATTTAGGATATAATTCAGGTGAACGGAAATGAACAAGATTTAAGAAGTTTTCATACACATTCTCAGCATTCGATAAAAGTTCACTGCTCTTTATTTTGCCTGGCTCTCGGGTTTATATAAAATTCCTTTATTTGGTTTTCTATTAGAATGTTCAGCCAACACTAAATTCTTTGAAAATATTACATTTTTTAAAATCTTAGCTTCTTAAAAATATAACGAAATCCAAACAATACTAGTACAGTGTGTTTTCTTGTGCAGGCTTTATCCAAAATAATCAAAGGTGAACTCTTGTCTCTTTATTCACATAATATAAAACCACCGTCATGGCTTATCAGGAGGAATATGTAATTAGAAAGTGAGACCAACATGAAATTATCCCTAATCCACTTTTGAAAGGCTGGGGAACAAAATGAGAATTATATGTTGTTTTCCCTATGCATTTCTATTAAGTTTTTATATTAATAAACAATATATATTAGTTTGGGGCAAATATTATTACAGGAGGTTGTGTAGTATAAAAATATTAGTGGTACATAACTCAATTTTTTAATAAAATTTATATTAAAGTCCATAGTCATGGGAGCATATAAAACCAAGAGAGAGAAAGTTACTGGGAATTCTGAAAATTCTTCTTACACCTGGATATAGATAAAGTGAGTCGGTCACATATGACAGGTAATCTTTTTCTATTTCCTTTTTAAAGAGATTGTACAGATTAATATAGGATACCCATTTGTCCTGTGTTTTCTTAGGTTCTTATTTGCCTATTTGGTATCCATTTATCATTGGGCCAGTTTTAGTACTATTTTTTTTTTCTGTATTGCTAATGCTCTAGCATTTGAGGCCTTACAGACCCAGGGAGAGACAGCCTACCAAGGCTAGCTAAATTCCGAAAATGATTAACAACTTTCCCACAAACACGCCTCTGACATGCAAATCAGCTAATCACAAATCTATTTTCCCAACTTCCTTCTTCTCTAATTCACACAAGCCAATATTTCCATTAATAATTCCAGGGCCAACCACCTAAAGAACACTCCTAATAGCCCAAAACCCAACTATTCAAACTGGACAGTTCTGTACTGTTTACCCCTCCTTGCCTTTCTTGTGGAAATTCCAATAAAGGCTCTTGCCTAAACGATTTCTTTACTCCTGTCTTCTGCCACCTGACCCAAACCTGGCATTTCCCCTCGGCCTTGCATGGCATGCAGTGACTACCTCTCTAGAGACCTCTGAGTACAATAAACATGGTTTTCCTGAACCTCCTCCATGCTTCCTCTTGTGGTTACAATCAACTGACCATCTTGTAAAAGAACACAAAACAAAATTCTACTTAAGGAGTTCCTTCCAATTTTCAATTGCTTTGATTGATAGACAGATACATAGATATTTCTTGTTTATTTCTTGTTTCTTTAATGCTTAAATACAGTTTCACAACCCAAACAGAAGATAGATCACCACATCTATTTCTACCATATTAAATCTAGGATGTAGTTTGAAGTAGGTAGAAATAAGAATCTAACTTAATTTCCAAAATAGCTATGTGTCCTAGCATCATTTATTCACTAATTTATATTTACCAGATTATTTTGCAGTGTCTCTTACAATCATATTATCACACACACATAATTTCCCTTGACATAGCTATCAATTCTTGATCAATTGGCATAACTATTTCAACCATATATTTTGATTAATATTGACATATTTTTAAGTATTCCTACACTATTGCTTTTATATATTTCAGCTCACTTTTTTTACAGTAGACCTTCAGAGCTTATTTATTTTGCATAAGTGAAACTTTGTGCCCTTTGACCAACACTCCCATATCCTCCTCTCTCCATCCCCTAGCAACTACTCTTCTACTCTTTGGTCCTATGAGTTTGGCTATTCTAGATTTCACACATAAGTGAGATCATGCAGGATTTGTCCTTCTGTGCCTGGTTTATTTCACACAGGGTACTGTTCTTCTCAATTACTTCTGATTATTAAATTATTAATCCTGAAAATCAAATAGTCTCTAACTCTCTCATGCCTAATCACTTATCATGAAGCATTAAATGAATTAACATCTTTTCATTTTTACCTTATTTTAACCTACTGTCATTTAAAATTGTAGTCCATAAAGTCCCAGAATATTTAGAAAGTAAATTTCATTTGCTAAGTTTCTGTTTGTTTTTTCTTTGAGAAATGGTTGACGGGGTGGACAATATTGTTTTCCTTATCATCTCCTGTGTCTCCTCTTGTGGTTGCATGTAGCTCACCATCTCATTAAAGAACACAGAACACTGAAACTATTGAATTAAAAAGATAACCTGAGTTTTATTTATTTGCACTGATCTTCTCCCTTTATCATGGATCATCTGAATAAAGACATCATGATCAAAACAGTGAAAGACATTTCTTAAGCCCATAATTGGAACATTTTACTATGCCTCCCACATGGGTAGAATCCTTGACACATTCCTTAAAAGATGGTCAAACTACATTTTTACCTCTGTTCTTACCCAGTAGGGATATGATTAATGTAAACAAATTATTAACACTTCAGATTCATTCAATCAAATGAACCATTCACATATTGCTTGTATTCGATTGCATTTTGACAAACACTCTTGCTTGTAAATATTCATGTACTTTTTAAAATAAATGTAAATATATATTTGTAAATTCTTAAAACACAATCATCAAATTATTGTTTTATGAAACAATCTGAGATTAAATAAATTTTGAGGTCTTTCTACTCCCTCTTCAGGGCATTTTTCTGAACCAAGTAAAACATCAAGAAAGTATTTTTTCCAAGAAAAACTGATTCTAATGTCAAAAGTTTCAATGTAACCTGAAAGTTAGGTGATAGAATTCATTCTAAAATATTTGGTCTATTTGAAATCAAGAGAGCTATTGAGCTAAATAGATATTTTGCACTGAGATATAGCAACATCCTAGGGATTCAAAGATATAAGTTCCCTTTTTGTCCTATCCCAGGTCATGCAACCATCTCAAAAGATAGGAGAAATCAGTTGAGATGAGAAAGACTAGGAATACTGAATTATATAGTTAAGAGAGATGGTGAAGGTACGTGTACAGAAATAAGTAGAATAATATTTTTAAGTCGTTAAAGGGAACAAGGGAATTTATAAGCACCTAAAGTAATTTTGTGAAAGATTGATCTTTTTAAAGGTGGGTTCAAGGCTGACTCAGTGTGTTTTAAGTGAATACATTATGATTAGAATTTCCTGAATTACAACAAAGCTTCATGGATTTTTATTTATTTTTTAATATATTTTATTGATTTTTTACAGAGAGGAAGGGAGAGGGACAGAGAGTTAGAAACATTGATGAAAGAGAAACATCAATCAGCTGCATCCTGCACACCCCCCACTGGGGATGTGCCTGCAACCAAAGTACATGCCCTTGACCGGAATCGAACCTGGGACCCTTGAGTCCGCAGGCCAATGCTCTATCCACTGAACCAAGCTGGTTAGGGCCTTCATGGATTTTTAAATGGACAAAGTCAATATTAAGTTCACCATTTCTGCATGTTTGTTCTTATAATGATTGACAAAATATTGTATTACCTTACTTTACAGAAACAGTCTTTACTGGAGATTCCAACTCCTTTATTACACTGGCACTAGTAGCTACACAGCTCCTAATATCAGGCTAAGAGGCTTAATGTTCAGGATTTGTTGCTGTTTATCTTTTATGACAACCATTTGTAATGGATATTTATGGTAAAGATGTAAAAAGGAAGTACTATCTTACAATGTAAAGATAAATGTAAAACAATTATTATTACTAAATTATTTTATTTAAAATAGATTAATCCTAATCTCAGTTCTAAAAACTATTTTTTTCAAATCACGTAAAGATTAAAAAATCATTAAATCAGAGATTTATGAGCAGGGTCCAAATCATTATGTTTTCTTTAAGTAACAACATATAGGAAGACCTAGAAATTTTACTTTTGTCAAGTTGGTCATCTATCAGGATCTTCAGGTACTTATTCAACATGGTTTTGATGAGTTGGAAGGTCCTGGATGGTTCAAATAATAATGATGGTCTTTTCTTAAGAAGTAACACAGATTAAAGTACTATATATAAGAATCATCTTAATACAAAAAATAAAATATGAGTGTCTACATCCACTCCATCATCTACTCTATAAAAGAGAAATATTAAAATTAACCGTTTCTCCAAGACAGGGTAAGCCATGCCCACCAGCCAATCAGAGTGGCTATATGCAAATTAGCCCAGCCAACATGGCGGCCGCCACTCACGGACCTGAGTAAACAACCCTTTCCATTGCGGCAGGAGCGAAAGTGAAGCTGCGCCCGCTCAGCTCAGCTCCGATTAAACTGCCTCTAGCAAAAATCAGCTTTGAAACAATGTAACAATCATAGAATCCTCCGGAGCTGAAGGAAAGAGTTTCATTATAGATGCTGCGAGGTGAAGCAAAGAGGAGGCTTCAGTTAGAAGGCCGCCTTAAAGGAACAGTGTATCAATTATAGAAGATAACCCCAGGCCTTCAAGGAACAGCATCAATTATAGGAGAGAAACCACAGCAACCTGCGTCCAGCCAGCCTTGCTGGGACATTGGGTCAATGGGAGCTGTGGGCAGCCTTAAAGCCCCTCACCCAGGCTGGTCAGGCACGCCAGCAGGTGGACATCCCCTGAGGGCTCCCAGACTGCGAGAGGGCACAGGCCGGGCTGAGGGACCTCCCGAGTGCACAGAGCGGCTGCAGGGCGGGACAGCGCAGGACCCAGGACCCGTGAGTGGGAAAGAGGCAGCAGGGTTGGAGGGCACTGGGAAGCGGGTAAGAGGCGGCAGGGGGGGGGTCTCGCCTGCTTGGTGGCTGCCCAGGCCCTTTGAGGGGCACCGGGGAGCGGGAAAGCAAGGCTGCAGGGGCCGGGGTCCTGCTTGGCAGCTCCCCAGACCCCTTGGCGGCACCGGAAAGTGGGAAAGGAAGGCAGCAGGGGACGGGTGAGTGGGAAAGAGTTGGCGGCCTGCTTGGTGGCTTCCCAGGTCCCTTCCG
>PVJC01042094.1:0-15069 GCA_004026665.1 Murina feae
TGGCTGGAGGAAGATGGGCAGTAGGCAAGCTTGGGAGGCAGGCCGCACCCAGCCCTGGTCACAGCTCAAAAAAGAGAACAACATGCAGGGGAGGGCAAGAGTCTGAGAGATCAACATAGAGGGGGTGCCTGCTCCAAGCCTCCACAGTGTGCCTGGGGGCAGGCCCCCGGCAGGTAGACACACACAGGAGGACTGCTCCAAGCCTTAGATGCGGCTGGGGGCAGGTCCCCAGTGGTGACACACACATACACACACGCACACACACACACACATAGAAGGCGCCTGGCAGACTGGGGCCATCATAGGACATCCACTGAGGGGTCCCAGACTGTGAGAGGACACAGGCCGGGCTGAGGGACTCCCTGCACCCCGAGTGCACAAATTTTTGTGCACCGGGACCCTAGTATGTTAAATAAATGCCTTGATGTAGGTACCATTGAGGGATGAAGAGGAGTTTTCCAAATAGATAAGGGTAGAGGGAATGAACTTACCAAGTAGGGGGAACAAAACACAAGGAAAGCATGGCTTGCGGGAAATGCACAGCGAGAAGGTTATCACCTGAGCATGAAGTGCAAGAAGAGGGAGATGAGGCTGAGAACTGGGCTCGGCCAGGACATTTTGTGTCTTGCCCAAACTTGAATTTGTCTGTCAAAGCTGTGAGAAATTACTGAATGGTGTTGAGTGGGGAATGTCAGCTTAGAAACACAGTGAAAAATGGTTTTGAAGGGGCTGAAATTGGGCAGCAGAGAAAATATTAGAATTGTCCTGCAACAATCCAAGTAGGACCAATGAGCAATAGCAGAAGAATCCAGGCTATGGGCAGGTCACCTTAAGAAGTCAGGAGAGCTGGGGAGAAGGAATTGCTACCAGAGGCTAGTAACAACCTTAAGGGTGAATCACTGTGGGTGACTCAGGGGGTGATGGAACTTATAAGGTAGGAAAGATAACTTCCTTTTTGGATGCAAAATGGGAAAGAGGAGCTGAGTAGCCAGGGGAATGTGTGTATACACACGTAGAAGGAGTGAGGCTAGTAAAAGACACTTTCCCAAGTTAAAGTGAAAAGACACTTAGCTTATCTGCTGTTTTGTCTTAGCCACCTCTTCTCTTCTTTACAGAGGGGATATTTAAAGACAATGCAAAAGCAGTACAAACAACTAACATGGATTACGTGCTTCTTTGGGTGGTTAAGTACGCTACCAAATTACCTAATTTTTTCCTCAAAGCAGTTTTATGAAATGAATATCATCATTTCTAGTTTAGAGTTGAATAATTGAGATTCAAAGGCCTTAAGTAATGTGCTAAAAGCCTCATAGTTAATAAATGGTAGAACTGATATCTCTCGCTAAGAATAATAAAAATTTCAGGAAATAAGAATTTTTCATTGTTTATATTTCTGGATGGGGGAAGGTAGGCTAAGAATTAGGTTGAACAAATGCACTTTGGCAGTTTTAGTAACACCTTACATCCTATATAATAAAAGGTTAATATGCAAATAGACCGAACGGAGGAACAACCAAACAACCAGTTGCTATGATGTGCACTGACCACCAGGGGGCTTGCGCAGAACATGGTGGGCATCAGCAGTAGAGCAGGTGAGTGGGGGCGCCAGACCAAGGTGGGATGCCAGTCACTGTGATCTGGGTAAGCCTCTGGTGGTTAATGAAAATTCTTTCTCCTGCTCAAAAACAGTCTCACCTGGCACTCGTACCTGCTGCTGGCACCAGCACTTGCACCCACGGCCAGTTTTGGAGCTGCTCCTCACACCCATTGTTGGCGCCTGGCATCGGCCCCGATTGCTTGGCATCGTCAGCAGGTGTGAGCGGCGGCTGTCGGCCCCGATCACCCCTAAGGGTTTCTCTACCTCCTCCTGCTCCTGAGGGGAGTTTGGGGCCGGCAGCCACCTCTCACACCCACTTCCAGTGCCAGACCCACTTGCACCTGCAGCTGGTGCCAGAGCCGCCGCTTGCACCCACTGCCAATACCCAGCACCGGTCTCGGTCTCAATCGCTCAGTGCCATCAGCAGGTGTGAGTGGCAGCTGCCAGCCCTGATTGCTCCTGAGAGATTCTCCACCTCCCCCTGCTCCTGAGGGGCTATCAGGGCAGCAACTACTGCTTGCAAACACTGACAGCGCTGGACCCAATCACTCCATTCCTTCAGGGGGTACAAGTGGGGCTGGCGTTGTCAGTGCGTGGGATTAGAGGCAACAGGAGCAGGACTGCCAGCAGACAGAGGACAGGGGACCTCAGTGGGAGGGGCCGGGCAGGGGCATGGAGGATGGGCCAAGACCTGCCCCTGTGCCTACCACAGCCTCTCGGCCCACAGTTCCTTTCAAGGTGCACAAATTTGTGCACTGGGCCTCTAGTTTATTTATATGTTCATGCTTTCAAAATATGTTCACATCCCTTAGCTCAGATTTCTCACAAAATATCTACATGGCACAGGTAGGGCAGATGCTAGTCTCTATCGGCCAATGAACAAACACCCTGAGCAAGTCACCCACTGTTCACAGGGTGTTTCCTGAAGTTTCATTCATGGTCCTGCTTGCTAGGGGTTTAGAGTCTATTAAAGAATTGCTACAGGAGGCTAGTAACAGCGTTAGGCATGCATGCCAAGTGATACCTGGAGTTATCAGCCATTTATTTTCAAACCTCTTTCCCAGCCCCTAGTGTCTCTAGGGCAATGGTTCTCAAAGGGTGGGTTGATTTTGCCCCCGGGGAACCACTCAGCAATGTCTGGAGACATATGGATTCTCACAACTTTGGGGCATGTGGTGGGTAGAGGGCAGGGATGCTCTCAACATCTTATAAGGCACGGAAGAGCCCCCACAACACAGAACCATCCAGCCCAGAATAGGAATAGTGCCGAGGTTGAGAAAGCTGCTCCAGGGTAATACAATTACTTGATTTAATTTCTTTAATTACACTTTATTTAAAAATAGTAATAAAACCACAGATGTGCTGAACATTATTATATACTAAAGTTTAACACATTGCACTCACCAAAGGATGAACTTGGGCTGCCAAGTTAAATGCTCTTGTGGAGAACTTGAACTAAGTCTTCCTGGCATAGTAATTGTAAAGGGGAAAACTCTTAGCAAGATTACCCACTCTGAAGGGTATCCTAATATTTCCAGGTAAGTCATTATTTTAATAAAATTAAACATTTCTAACTATTTGTCCGGATGTATCAGGGTCTTCTCAACAAAACACAGGCATGAATTTGGAAGCAGAGGCTGACTCAAGATTACAAACTGTCAAGAACAGCCTTACATTTGTGTTTTTGTCTTTATCAAGCAGCCTAGTGGGCTGACTTAAAGTAAATGTTGTTAAATTGGAACCTATTAATGAAATGCTGACCTCATTTCGGGGTGGCGGGGGCGGGGAGGAGATCTGTGCTACTAGAAAGAAGTTTGGCACCATTGGTACAGGGCACAAGACCCAGGCCCGCCCTCGCCCTCGGAGCGGGCTCCTCACACCAGGAGCTGAAGCTGCCCTGAGGGCTGGCCACAAGTGCAGAAACTCAGGCCTGCCCAACAGCCATGGGTTAGAATGAAGGTTCAGAAATGTGGGGAGGGCATTCCAGGTGGGGGAGGGGCAGGACGAGGGGCCAGGAACAGGCCACCCTGGCCAGACAGAGGGTTCTGGGAGCAGAACACTGAGGAGCAGTTTGAAGAATTTGGGGGCAGGGGAACTTGGGGCTGAGAGAAGCCAGTAGCCAGCACACTTCCCCACTCAAGGCTCCAGGCCCCTTACCTTGTTGACAGAGCAGTCTCCGTGGAATTCCTGCCAGGATTGCCAGCCACTTGGCCACCATGAATCAATTAAACCGTCAATAGCCCCAAGAAGTTGGGGCTCATTATCTCCAATTTCTAGATGGGGAGCCAACCACTTCCGAAGCTGTAATTACTGGAGGTCAGAGGGCACCTGAGGCAGGAAGTCTGGTCTGTAGCTGCACATTCTTGGCCCTCCCAGGCACCCCCTCCCCGAGGGGCACCGGGAGCTGCTCACTGCAGCTGGAGCCAGTCCAGAGCTCAAGGGGCTTCAAGGAGCCCTGGCAAGCAGAAAGGGGCTGTTAGCATCTCCACTCAGGCGCGCCAACCTCCTGGGGGGAGGGCAGTACTGAGAGGGTTTGCTGGAAGAACCTGGGTCAGGGCAGCCTCGGGAGTGGAGGGAGGTGCTGGGGAGGCTAGAAGAGGAGGGGGGAGTGAAGGGAGGTGCTGCGAGGGTAGAAGGGGAGGCAGAGGGAAGGTCCAAAAAAGGAGGCCTCCAGTGAGCCTTTCCTGAGAGGAGTAGGGACTGTAATGCCCTCCAATGGAGCAGAGAGCAAACTTCAGCTGAGTCAACAATCACCTAGCTTTCTTAAACAGGCCTAATGCGAAGTCTCCTATGTCAGCTGCATTCCTTCCAGGCCCACATAGAACCCTGGCAACAGAATGTGCTGCTGGCTGGTGGCTTGAAGTGTTGTTTCTGATGGGGACCTTCTGACCAACCCTGATTTTGCTGGAGTTGTGGCATGGGGTCAGCTTTCTCCTGACTTCTTGGGAGACCCAGTGAGGTTTCTAAGCTAAGGGAGGCTATGGATGGACGCTAGTAGAACAAGTGACCATGGGATTAGGAGAAGGGTCAGGACCAGCTACTCCCTCTCTCAGAGCTCCTCCAGCCACCCCGTCCTGAAGATGGAGAGGCTGGGATGCCCCTCCACCCTGCCCCACACGGCTTAGGGCATTTGTCAGCATCCAGCTGGGCCCCTCAGCTCTGTCTTGGAGCAGATTCATCAACTCCTGGAGGCCTCCCCTCCTTGCTGACCTTTGATTCTGGTTAATGATTCCCAGCTGTGTGGGTCCTGAATCTGTTCAAACTTTTTTTGGGGAAAGAAACCTCTGAAACCTGAGCTCTCTACTAGGTGGCTGTGGGCACCTTTGGGGACAGAGCAAGTGCTGTTGGCCCCTCCCCACCCAAGGATGCACTATGGCCCTCAGCAGTGTGGGGCAGGGTGAAGGGGCATCCCAGCCTCTCCATCTTTAGGATGGGGTGGCTGGGGGAGCCCTGAGGGAGGGAGTAGCTTGTCCTGACCCTTCTCCTCACCCACCCCTTGGCCTCCTGGGCCTCCTGGGTTGGCTTCAGGCATGAGACCTGTCCTTAAATTCAAGGAATGACCTTGGAGTCAGGTTTTGGCGTAATGAGCCTAGGAGTTTACCAGAGCAGAGAGACATGGGTCTCTTGCCTCTCCTTCAAATTCTTCACACTGACCTTTCTGGAATTAAGAGACTGTTTTGACAGCCTCAATATTAGGCAGAGACAGCTTGCTATAGGGACCCTTCTTCAGGGAACTGCTAACGGAAGTTGGCAAGGGTAGGGAAAGGTGTGAAGATAAATGGGGAGGCTCCACCTTCATTGTTTTCACGCAGGTAAGGACATTGCAGGAGGGCTGCTCCTCAGCTAGGAGGTTGTGTGGGCCCATGAGAATGTCCAGGGGAGCATTTCAGAGGAAAGGGGGAGAGAGAAAGGAAGACAATGAAGCTCAAAGCTGAACAGGCAGCCCAGCCTCAGCCCAGGTGCCTTGCAGAGGAAGCCAGACCTGAGGGCTGGACAGGGTTTGAGCTGTTGGCAAGTGTCTGGTGGGGCCAATGGAGGAAAGACACTGTCATGCTGAGAGCTTGATTCTCCAGGGGTCAGGGAGGCCATTGGGGCTCAGGTGGTTTCAAAACCTAAAGACTTAGACAAATCTAGTGTATATGTACTATATATACTACATAGCCTTTAGAATCATGCTATTCTTTAAAAATGTTTAAGTATGTGGAGAAATTCTCATGATATATTTGTAGGTGAAAAGAAGCTAGAGCTACAAAGAGTACATACAGTTTCCACTTATTTTGTTGAACACACACACACACATAAGTGTGGAGTATTGGAAGTATGTCAACTCATCAACACTGGCTATCTCTGTGTAGTAGCAGGGTAGGTGGCGTTTACTGTCTTTGTGTTTTTCTATACTTTTCAGATTTTCCATGATCAACATACCTTGCTTTTGTAAACAGAGAGGACAATAACTGTTCACTTAAGTGGTAGCACTGGTTCTGCCTAAACGGGTGGTTCTGTTTAAACTGGTGTAAAGTGTCAGAGTCAGTTAGTTGTGGGAAGGGGGCTTGGCGGACACTGTTAGCTACCTAAGGCCACCCTTTCCCCTTCTCCCTGCCTCAGTTTTGTTCATGCTCTGCTCCGTATCTTCCCTGTGCCCTTCCAGATCCTCTCTCTGCTTCTCTCTTCATCACCCTGGGCCTGGGATGCTGACCTTTATGGATGACACCAAAAGCTCTGGTTGGGTTTGGCTATTAGGGGGCACCAGCAGGAGATGAAAGGGAGCCAGGAGGGTAAGGCTTGGAATTGATTCTTCCAGCTTCCTCTCAGTGGGCTAAGCGATGTTTCTCTTTGAAGGTGTGGCACCTGCAAAAGGCCCTCTCCACATAGCTCTCTGAGTCTGCCACCCCTCCAACCCCTGCAGGCCTTGGGGTGGTGTACTAGCGAATGGTGGCTTCCCAAGACATGTCCACATCCTAATCCCCAGATACGGCTTCATTTGGAATAAAGGTCTCTTTTTAAGTTTACGATTTTGAGGTGAGAAGATAATCCTGGATTATTCAGGTGCACCATAAATCCAATGACAAGTGTCCTTATAAGAGAGCAGTAGAGGGAGGTTTGATGAACAGAAGGGAAGGAGGCACTATGGCCATGGAGGCAGAACTGGAGTGATGTGGCCGCAAGTCAAGGAGGGCCAGCAACCACCAGCGAGGAAAAGCACGTATTCCCTCCAGAGCATCCAGTGGCAGTTCCTGACTTCTGGCCTTCAGAAACACAGGAGAATAAGTTTCTATTGTTTGTAGTAAGGTGTGGCAGAAACGACAGGAACCTAATAATACAGGCTGTTAGGGTCTACCTGTTGTTACCAGCCTGGGAGCATGGGAGGCCAGTGGTATTTGTTGTTGTTTTCCTGTGCCTGTCTCACATCTTTGTAAATAGTCCCACTATTAAATTCTCCTCACAGGACCCAATTTTATGGGCCGCCATTGTTTCCTGCCTGGAGCCTGATATGGTTGGGGCCTGCGTCATTTGCGTAGTATGTCCCAGCCCCACATCCAAGGTGGATCCTGATCTGTCCAAGCTGTCCTATTCCCTTTGCAACTGATTTGTCCAAGAGTGGATTTGTCCTGACTTTGGCCAAATCAGAGGGGATTCTGGAGGCCTTCTAGAACAGTTGCTCACTGCTCTTATGAGAGAGCCACAGGAAGAGATAGTCCTCAACCCCTCTCCTTTCTCTGGGCTTTGGCATGTCTGGGTATAATGCTGACAACTTCTACAGCCATCTTGCCATCAACTGGAACCAACTGGTGGATTAGTGAATCTACCAGCCCTGAAGGGAGCGCTGGTCTAGTCTTCCTGTCACGTGAAATAATGCATTTCACTGTTGTTTATTTCTGTTTGAGTTGGGGTTATGTTACTAGTGACTGGAAACCTACTAAATGATGGAGAATTAAGTTGGCTATATGTTGCCATAAGGTAGAGCTGGTTGAATGGTTTTTAATATCCCAGTACCTTTTTAAAAACTTGAAAAATCTTGATTAAAGAAATTTCATAATATATATGTATGCATATTTGATTGGCAACTATAGCAAAGCAAAATGTGTAGAGATTTATGGTTCAATGGGGAGAGGGTCTGAAATCAGAGCAATAAGGTAAAACAAAAACACCTGCATGTTCAGTTCAGCAAACAACTATTAAACCTGCTGTATACGGGACACTCAGCACAAGACATCAAGTGGGAATGGTCAGTTTCCTTGAGAGTTCATAGTTTGTTTTTTTAAAAATATTTTTTTCCAGGTTATATTTTACCCAAACCGTGGGCAAATACATACAAAACTGTTCATCCATCAATATTTGTTCTGTTCACTTTCTGCACTTCTGTTGACAATATTCTTGGTGAGAAATGTCCTGTTAAGGGCAAATGAGCGCAACTCAGAGGCAGAAAAATAGAAAGGAATTTGTTTCAGAAAGATTACATAAACTAAGTATGGGAACAAAATTGAGCTTTACCCCCAATTGCTAGAAACTATGTTCTGCTTGTAAATTATCACTTGGAACTGTCACAGGTGTTTTCCAGGGTCCCAGTGTGAAGAGAACTGGTTGGAGGCTTGGGGGAGCAGTGGGAGGGTGAAAGACCTACCCACCCAACGTCACAGAATAAAACGAAGGGAGACAGAGCCTCTTCCTTACCAGCTCAGACCTCTGCCCCTTAATTCCAGGGCCAGAAAGTAGACATCCTCAAGAAGCCTAGATGTGTTTCTCAGTGAAAACCACTCCCAGCCTGATGGTTCACTAGAACGCCATTCCTTCACGTCTAGTAGGACCCCTCTACAAACCCTCTTTAAAGTATTAGTGCCCTTGGGAGGGGCATCAAATTAACTCAAAGCAGTAGGTGATTCGTTTAGTGTTTTAACAAGAGCTCTGAGAGAATGGGACAGGGGATGAAGAAAAGAGGGATTAAGGGACTTGTGTGGGAAGGATGGTACAGGGAGAATATTTGATAAAGCACCTACTTCCCTCCGCCCACCCCCGCCCCTCTTCTTGGTCCTATTTTCTCATGTCTGCTTAGCTTTCCTCTTATGAGAAATGCTTAAATAGAAGCCAACCTCATCCAATGAACTTGCCCACAGTCACTCTGGTTCTACAGGTGGTCCTACACAATACTGTGTTCGAAAAGCCCTTGGAAAACTGCAAGTACGTTAGTACATTGATGCCTCTGAGAAGTCCTGCGGTGAAGGATCCTGATTTGTGTTTACATAATCTGGCATTGTCTAAACTTGTTATTAATCAAAGAACTCTTTTATGCATGTAAATGATCATGTCTTAGCCACATATTCTGAGAAATGCTTATCTGATGCTCATGGTTCTCATAGCAGTGTTTGTTACCAGAGTTTTCAGATAATATAGTGCCATTTTCCCTGCTAATTGTGGCCCCATAGCATGTGAGCAGGGAAGAGAAGAGGCCACATGTATACTGAATAGTCACCTATTTCTTGTTGGTTTTCCTAGCAAATGATTTGGCTGGGAACAGATTTAAACAATGCCTTACTTTATACTTAGCAGATTTGCCACAGATTACTGTGATCTAGACTCTTATTTCTTTATTAATTTGGAAAAATTGGAAGTTGACTTCTATTGAGTTGTTCTCCTCGTAAACGTGGCTCCTTTAAAGCAGTAGCCTCCTTAGTAAGCTTCTTTTCATTACTCTGTAATCTTTAAAAGGACCTCAAACACCTCTCCTCCCCCAGAGGAACTGGTTCAGGAACTTTCTGTTCCTGGTCAGAAATATTTCAGATGGAATCATCACAGATGCCATAGGATGTTCAGGAGGTTGTCTGGAAGACCAAGAATTTGAGACCACAAGAGACAGGCCCAAGGGTTCACTCTAAGACTTTGCTCCTCAAAGTGAGCTCTCTGAACCAGCCACAGAGAGCTCCTTAGAAATGTGGAATCTGGCGTCCCACTCCAGACCCATGGGAGCAGAATCTGCATTACAACAGATTCACTTGTGCATCAAAGTCTAAGAATAGCAGGATTCACCCCATCGTTTCTCATTTGTTCATTCATTTATTTAACAAGTATATTGAATACGCTACGACAGGCTCTGTTCTAGGTATGAGGACATAGTGGTAAACAAGCAGAGAAGTTCCCAGTTCTCGCGCAGTTTATATCCTAGTGGGGGAGACAGACATAAATAAGTTTAAAACACAAGATTTCAGGAAGCAGTAACTGCTTCAAGAAATAAGAGCATCACGGGTTAGAAAACGACCAGGGTTGGGGGTGAGATGCAATGATCTGTCTGAATAGAGGCTTGCACAGTGAGAGACTGAGGCCACAAGAGCGTCTGGTGGGCGCATTCCAGGCAGATGACACATCTAGAGCAAAGGCCCTGAGAAGCGTGTGAGCTTGGGAACAGAAAGAAAGAAGGCCAGTGCGGCTAAAGCTTAGTAAATTAGGAAACTCAGAGATCAGAGGTGGGGAAGGGCCAGATTATACGTACTAATGGTGCTCAGACTTAGTGTGCATGAGAATCACATGGAATAGGGCTTGTTAAACACAGATTCCTGGGTGCCACCCCCAGAGCTTCTGATTCTGAGGTGGGGCCCAAGACTTTGCATTTCTAACCAGTTCCCGGAGATGCTAATGTTGCTGGTCCAGGGACCACACTTTGAGGAGCACTGGTGTAGAACCTTGTCAGGCCTCAGATGGAGATCAGTTACAGTTTACATGTGATGAAATGCCATTGGAGGGTTTTAACCAGGGGAGTTACATGATCTGATTTCATTTTCCTCTGTCATTACCAGAAGAGCAGGCCTTTCCAGTCATCCATTATCAACTGCACGTGCATCCCTTTCCTGCATTGCTCAACACCTGACTTGACTCAATTTCCATTTGACCTCCATTTCCTCCCAAACATTCCCATCGTGTCTTCTGGAATCTCCCCCAGTCTGTCCCCTCTCTGCTCTGGTCTAAAATTCTTAGGCATCTTAAGCCTGTAATAGCCTTCCCTCCTCCTCCTTGCCTTAGAGCCTGTCTGGTCCCAAGAATACTGTGTTCCTGCAGCTCTTTCTGGCACAGCCTGTTTGATCTTTTAAAGCTCATGAACTTCAAGGCCAGGAGGTAGTGCTGGTGCTTGCTTGTTCTCCATTTTGCTCCCAGCCTGCAATTTCTCTTTCCTCTTACAAAGCTCCTGCGTCTCAAGGTCCTGCTGTCTGACTCCATACTAGATCACATGTCCTCATTCACTGAGGGCTATACCTCAAATCTCCATCTCCCTCTCTGCATTACCCCTTTTGTCAATCTCAGTGAAGTTAAACACACAGATGTCCCAGCTTCCTTGACCTTCTCATTTCTCATGACCTTTTCTTCCTCCATTTTACCTCAAGGTCATTATTTGAACCTTGTCACCATGAGAAACTGTCAGGTCTCTGCAAGTCCAAATGCCACTGACTTCCACAGCTTCTTTTCAATGCACTTGCTCAAGTGTCTACTGCAATGATCCTTCAACTCTGTGGAGATCTCTTTTCTATTGGCTCCATCACTTTTACTATCTTTCAGTCACTCCAGTGTCCCCTCTATTGTGCAGCTTAGGGTTCATGGTCTATCACAGTATATACTGCCTTCAAACATCCTCAGAATCCTCTCATCTTCCAGTATAGAACCTACAAAACACTAAATGGATCCAACCATCCATTTCCCCATGCCTTCATTCAAGCAGCTGAATGTTGCTATGGAACACGACAAAAGTAGACTGTTTCACTCTAAGTTCATGATCACAGACCTCAAAGGAATATTCAAGATTGCTAGGCAATATTACTGTGTTTTTCTGGGAAACCAGCACTCACGTTTCTAGAGGCCACTTTTCATATATTTTTAATGTTTAAAACTCCCATAACCCTTCCTGCTTCTTACTCTCAGTTGATGAACAAGCTCACATTTCATTGAGAAAAGAGAAGCTATCAAATGTGAACTTCCTGATTTTCCCACGTTAAATCTACACGTCTACACTTGTTGTCCTCTTCTCCTGCCCTCTCAGATGTGTCTGTCCCCATCAAAGGCCATCAGTCCACTAGTACTCTGAGGGACTCGTCATGTTCATTCAGTCATCCCCCATCAGCATCTGCCTCTCTGTTGGATAATTCCCATTGGCACACACACATGCATTAGTATCTCCCATCTGTTTCTTGTGTAATTTATATCTGTACTTCTAAATAATACAGCTATTTTTAGCATCTTCAATTTGAGAGACTTTTAATTGCTTTCCTGCACTCTCCTCATGAATATTTCCCCTCCTTCTACCCTCCCAATGTAGTTACATAATCATTTTTGGCTATATCAATGTTCGGTGTTTGCATTACTCTGATTTAAGTACCCGTAGCTGAACCATATAGGATGTTATTCTTTTATGGTTCAACTTTGATTTTCTTGGGGTTACTAATTATTTAATTATTTCATTGCTTAATTTTTAAAGTATCTATTACTAAGTTTTTACCAAACTTACCATTCAAATTGCAAAGTCCCTCTCATGAGTTATAGGTAACCGACCTATTACTAAGTTTTTACCAAACTTACCATTCAAATTGCAAAGTCCCTCTCATGAGTTATAGGTAACCGACCAAGATGACTTTTCACTCCTGAGTTTGTCAACGTGGCTTTTGTAGCTAAAGCATGGCTTTGAGGGGTGTGTCCATCTCTATACTTGCACGTAATCTCTCCAGCATGTGGGCATAGATATCTGGACTCCTCACGCTGTAGCTCCAAGAATGAGTGTTCCGGGAAAGGTGGAAGCTGTATGGCCTTTTAGGACCTCGATTGGGAATTCACATCGTGTCTCCATATGGTAATGGTTGAAGTAGTCAGAAGCTCACCCAAACTCAAAGGGAGGGGGCATAACCTCACTTCTCCAAGAATATTTGTGGCTATGTTTTAAAACTGCCACGGAGACACATATACTTATACTTGCATCTGAGTAGAATGTCTTTGGAGGGAATCACAAGAAACTGGTAAGAGGAGAAACTGGGTGACAGAAGTAGAAAAGAACGAACTTTGCCCTATAAGCTGTTTTGTACCTTTTGGATTTTGTATCAAGTGCTTGAACTACCTTTTTAAAAAAAATTAAATATTTGTGACCACATCACAGCTGTGCCTGGAGCTACACCGGCCCATGGAGCCCAGGACAGCTCCCAGGATCCTCTAGGCCAGCTACTCGGTAGGACTTCCTGTGATGATGATACTCTGTATCTGCACTATCCAAAAGAGTAGCCACTGGCCACATGTCACTATTAGAAGTGAAATTAAACAAAATTTAAATTTAATTCCTTAATCATAGCAGCCACATTTTAAGTCCTAAGTAACTATGCATGGCTGGTAGCAACATAGTAGCTAGCACAGCTCTGGAACATGGGAGGAGCTCACCCAGATGGGATGACATGTAGAGCATGGGATTCCTTGGGTCTCCAAACATTTTTACACATACACTTCCTAAAACAACTTTAAAGCAATACTTACCCCCTCGAAAACATTAAAGTTGACATCTAAATGCTTCATCCTTAGTTTAAAAGTTTGTTTTTGTGGGAGTTATAAAAGATTAAACATTTCATAAGATGAGAAATAATTATAATTAGAATAAATATTTCATGAGATGGTTTGATAAGATAGGTTTAATTACTGAGGAATGCAGACTGAATCTGAATGAAATCCTGTAAAAATTTTAGTGTCACTAACCCACCCTGCTTCAGCTGTTCTAAATTTAGAGCATCTTCCACGTGGGCTGCCTTCACCCTTAATGGAAATCTGTACAAGACAGGGAAAGGCAGGAAGCCCTACGGGACAAAGATACCTTGATGAATCATTAAAGAAGTTCCCCGGAAACCAATATATCAATCCCCCCCCCCTTTTTTTTGCTCGAGGAGGTTTTTATACCCCCAGAGAAAAGCCCCATGGTAAGATTACGATGGGTGAGGGGAACACAAAATTTTCGTAAGACGATTTTACAAATTTATGCTTGAAGTTAAGACTCTGGAAACCAATTCTCTTTAGATCATTCATGGAAATTAACCCCCTTGAAAAGTCGGTAGACCTTCAAGTATAGTTGAACCCCTGTTTAAAGACAGCCACCATGGGAAGATAGACCCTGGGCTTGGTAACAAGTTAGTTACCTGCTGCTGCTGTGAAAGTTTCCGTTGAAACCCGCCAAGGAGTAAACAGGAGGACAGTTTCCTGTGGCTTCTGGAACTGAGGCAGGGTGGCCCTGTCAGCATCACTGTCACTGGCCTCTGGCCTGCTCTCCAAGGCTGGTCACTAAGGTGGGACTACTGCCTGGGTTTCTCCCACCGAGGCTCACTTCTCTTGTCTACAATTTTTAAGCCTGTCCTGAGTGGGAAGGGCCAAAGGTAGTGTTACTTTCTTCTAGGACTTGGGAACAATCAGCAAGACAAGATTCCCTCTTCTCACTTGAATCTAACACTTCTCTCCTTTTCATCACCCCACTCCTCTTACATCTAATTTCTTCGAATGGAACATATAGAAGAGATGGGCTTGGAGCATCACAGTTCACTGCATCGAGGGAGGGGGGGAAGCAGGGCTGAGAGAGGATGACCCATATGTCAGATGGACAGCAGCATAAGTAACGATGAGCTGGTTAGAGGGTCCTCCTGTAGAAGGCTGTTAGGTTGACCTGGGGGTGCTTATGAGATGACAATTGCACGCAGCCACAATTATTCTTCACAGTCTCTGCAATCAGCCTCTGAGTGTGTCTTGCAGGGTGTGTTTATGTGCCGCATCGGACACCAATACACCATCGCTAAAAAAAGCCAATATGGAACCTGTTTTTTCTTTTGGCCAACTCAGGATAAACTAGTGCTTCTTTTTTTTAAAAAAATATCTTTATTGTTCAGATTATTACAGTTGTTCCTCTTTTTTCCCCTATAGCTCCCCTCCTCCCAGTTCCCACCCCATCCTCTGTCCCCATCCCTCCCCCGTCCTCATCCATAGGTGTACAATCATTGTCCATTCTCTTCCCGCACCCCCAACACCCTTTACCCCCGAACATTGTCAGTCCACTCCTTTTCTATGTCTCTGATTCTATTCTATTCACCAGTTTATTCTGTTCATCAGATTTCTTATTCACTTGATTTTTAGATTCACTTGTTGATAGATATGTATTTGTTGTTCATAATTTTTTATCTTTATTTTTTCTTCATCCTCTTCTCAAAGGATACCTTTCAGTATTTCATATAATACTGGTTGGGCGGTGATGAACTCCTTTAGCTTTTTCTTGTCTGTGAAGCTATTTATCCGACCTTCAATTCTGAATGATAGCTTTGCTGGGTAAAGTAATTTTGGCTGTAGGTTCTTGCTGTTCATCACTTTGAATATTTCTTGCCACTCCCTTCTGGCCTGCAAAGTTTCTGTTGAGAAATCAGCTGACAGTCGTATGGGTCTCCCCTTGTAGGTAACTAACTGCTTTTCTCTTGCAGCTTTTAAGATTC
>PVJC01042095.1:0-15070 GCA_004026665.1 Murina feae
ATCAGGGAGCAGGAAAAGGCTGGCCTGACCACGAGGCGGGGTTTTCCCTGCTTTCTGGTGGCTGGAGGAAGATGGGCAGTAGGCAAGCTTGGGAGGCAGGCCGCACCCAGCCCTGGCCACAGCTCAAAAAAGAGAACAACATGCAGGGGAAGGCAAGAGTCTGAGAGATCAACATAGAGGGGGTGCCTGCTCCAAGCCTTGATGGTGTGCCTGGGGCAGGCCCCCAGCAGGTAGACACACACAGGAGGACTGCTCCGAGCCTCTGATGCGGCTGGGGGCAGGTCCCCAGTGGCGACACACACACACACACACATACACACACATATATATTCCCCACAGTTACTGCTTTAGTTGCAACCCACAGATTTAATTTTGTTTTGTTTTCATTCAGTTAAAACTTTTTTCCCCAGATGATTTTTTCCTAGACCCATTCATTATTTTAAAGTATGTTATTCAGTTCCAAGTTTCAGGAATTTCCAAGACATCTTCCTATTAAATGGTTTCTGTTTTACTTCTGTTGTGGTCACAGAACATGCTCTGTATGATTGCCATCTTCATAATTTACTGAAAAGTGTTTTCATGGCTCAGCATGTGGCCATCTTAAGTGTTCCCGGAGCACTTGAAAGAATTGTTTTCTGCTCTTACCGAGTGCTGTATTCCATAAATGTCAATTTGTTCCAGGTGGTTACCATGCTGCTCAAGCCTTCCATAGTATTACGGTTTTTCTGTGACAATCATTAAATCAAATTTTAGAGTAATGTTTTAAATATCCAATTATAATTATAAGTTTACCTATTTCTCCTTTCAGTAATGCCAAATTTTGCTTCATTCATTTTGAAACTATGTTACTGTGCCTACACATTTAGGATTGTTATGCTTTGTTAATGCATTGACCCTTTTATCATTATAAAATTTTCCTCTTTATCTCTTGAAATATTCCTTGTTGTGCAGACTATTTTTTTCTGATATTACACAGCTACTTTAGCTGTCTCATAATTACTCATTGTATTAAATATATTTTAATATATTTTAGTCCTTTTCATTAAACTTATCTTTGTCTTTTTATTTATGCGTTTCTTATAAATTCATTATAACTGGATCTTCTTTTTAAACCCGGTTTTCCCATCTCCACTTAATTATGTATTTAGATCATTTAGTTATCAATATTGTTATGTTGAAATATACTATCTTGGTTTTTATTTTCTATACATCTGATCTTCCCTTTGTCCCTCTTGCCTTTTTTTGGATTAATAAAATATTATTATATTTCAATATAGTTCCATTTTGACTCCTTAATTCTACATTCTTTTGTTTTGTTAGTGATTACTCAGTGGTTAAAATATGCATCTTTAACTTACCACAATCTATCTTCAAATAATATTATACCTCTTCACGTATAACATAAGAAACTTTGTTATAGCATCTACTTCCATTCCTTTATTAGTCCTTTATGATGTTGCTGTTACACATTTTAACAACTTAACGCACTGCATATCCTCCTTGGGTTTTGAACCCAGTCCCTCTCCTAATAACAGCATGTGAAAATGTCAGTGTCACATCCTGACCAACCCCTGGGTACTGTCACATTTGAAATTTGTGCCAAGGTAATATTTATGAAATGATTGTTTATAATAGTAGTTATTATGATTCTTTTACTTTGCATTTCACAAATAAAATTTTTGAGGCTGAGCATCTTTTCATTATTTATTGGCCATTTTGTTTCCTTTCTGTCATTTGAATGTTCATATATTTTTATACATTTTTTCCATTGAGTTGTTGGTCTTTTTCTTGTTGATCTGTTGGAGTTTTATTTCTCTAATTCAAGACATTTATCTTCCATTTTATGCATTGCAAATATCCCCCCTATCTTCAGCTTCCTTCTGATTTCATTTCCTGTGTTTTAGATAAGTAGGTGTGTTTGTGTTTGTGTGTGTGTGTGTGTGTGTGTGTATTTTTGTTTTAATTTAGTGAAGACAAACTTCTGAATATTTTTCTTTATGGTTTGGACTGTTTATGTCATTAAGATAAATTCTTCCTAGTTCTGATAAAATAATCTCTGAATTTTCTTCTAAATGTTTGAAATTTTATTTTTCACATTTAGGCCTTTAAATCCATTTGGAATTTAACTTTGTACTCACCTTTTGCTTCTCTTTTCATGTACCCTACACACAAATACATGCCAACACCCCTTCCCCTGACCTCAATCCCCACTTTTCTAGTTCAGCTCAGTTACCATTTCCTTCATGAGACTTTCCTTGACTACTCCAGCCCTCAACTTCCCTTTCTCTGCTTCCTAAGACACTCATCACTTTGATATTAATTTATACCTGTGCATGGAAATGAATTAGACAGCTGCAGCATTCAGGCAGATAATCTTAATAGATGCAGAGGCCCAGAATTAAAAACTATAAAGAGGGTGGGGAATGGAATCGCATATGTCTTTTCTCAAGGGCAGTTGCTACTCAATTCTGGCCAATTATTTCTTTGTGTATGTAAGCTCAGAGTTGCCATATAGAGCCACATAATATCTAAGATTTTTATGTGAAATAGTTTTAAATATTTCCAATTCGTGTAAAGATATCTTTAAAGCATTGTGTGTATGTGTTTGGGGTGGGGATGTGGGGAGAGTTATTGCTTGGTCAGAGTCAGTCATCCCACTTCCAATCTCTAACCTCTGGTTTATTTTAATCAGTTGATTAGTTTAGTTGTCTCCTCAGTTTAGTTCAATCAAAAACCTCTTGAGTACAGAAACACCAACTTTGTAACCACTCAAGAAGCGCTCACAGGGACAAGTCTGTGAAAAATGCTCGATAAGCCTTTGATTGACTGTTGATTGACAGGAGACATCATATGCATACCCTGAGCCACAATCCTCTCCACGGTGGGGTGCTAGAGTGAGGATCCCACAATGACCAAGATGGATGCCCATCCAGTGAGCATTGGTCATTCCAGTGAGACACACATGCACAGAAAACAGATCCTCCTAAAGTTGAGTTCACTGCCTCCCAGGGTTGAGATGCCAGTATATGCTCCGGAAACTTGGCCAAGACAAATTTAAATTCAGGATATTTTTAAAATACCTATGGTCTGTGCAGTACAAAGATCACGATGCCCACTTTTAGAGGTAAACAGAGTAGAGAGAAGTAGAAAATGTTGTTTTTTAGGAGACTAAAACCCTGACACTAAAGAAAGCTGTGGCATGGCCACTGTTGTTTATTTGTAGTTCTGGTCCTTCCCTCCGAATCACCAAGCCCACACCATCAAGTTCACTTGCAGCCAAAGGAATGAACCAAAAATCTAGCATATAGTGATGGCAGGCTTGGAACAGGAAACAGACATTGAGATTCAAAGCTCTGAGCTTATCCCTGAAGAGCCAAAGCTGAGGTGCTTAGCCTCTCAGACCCTCTGCCTTCTCATCTGTAATGCAAGAACAGTCAGATTGGTAACTCCCTCTCAGTGGAAGAAGCAACGTCTGACTCAAGACAAGACATGACTTGAGTCAGATATGAATTGGAACCTACTAGTGAGGTGACCCAGAGAAAATTACTTAACTCACCTCTTTGTGCCTGAGTTTCCACACCTACAAAATGAGGGTCAATAGAACTTAGCCCATGAGATTCTCCTGAAGAACAAATGGCATGACATATGTGAAGCTCACTCACTACAAATGGTAGGTTTGAGGTCATGGGTGTGAGGGGAATTAGTAGCCTGTCAGGCATCATTATTACAAGATCTTTTGTTCCATTCTCCAGAGCTGCTAACACCCCAAACAACGTGGTTGTTCCATTGCTATTGTGTTCTTGTTGTTCCTTCCCCAAGATTGCAGGGCCATGAAAAGGAAAACATCTCAGCAGCAATCCTCAAATAGTTCTTGGGAAGCACTACTGCACTTGGGACTCAGTATTTGTAGAATGAATGAATTGCTTTTTAACAACCTAATGGACATAAGCAGACTATTCAGAGGGGGCTCTCTCAGCCAAGTGAAAAAAAACAACAATGCACAAATAGTCAGTCGATGAGAATGCTTCCTCAGGTTATGGACTTTCTCACAAGGGACACCTTCCTGTGCAGCAAAATCCTCAGGGAAAGGGATCCAGGGAAGGGATATGTTGATGTTCCCAGTGAGAGAAATGCGAAGAAAATATAAAACACGTTATGCATCCCAAGCCCTTTTAGAGGAAAGATTGAATTTTTTAAATGTGGGGTTAGATTGCCTGGATAAGTTTAAAACAAGATAAAGAAGCCTCATAGAATGTTGGGGCATGAAATGGCCCAGGAGATTGTCTAGTCCTGCCCTCTCAGTTTATATTTAAAAATCTGCTACCCAGAGGCTTAAGGAATCTACCCAGTCCCTCTGAGAGCCAGAACAGAGCTTCTTTTCTCTTGGCTGCTCTTTCCATGCCCTCAGGCTCCCTACCTCCCTCTAGAATGGTTTGAGCTGTTTGGAGTTAATGACAAACTTGTTGACCTCACTAACCAGTGTATGGAGGATTAGAGCTGGCTTCCCCATTCTCTGAAACATGTTAATAGAGTGATCAAAATTTCTTTTCCTTTGGAAATTAAAAAGAGCTCCCCTACCCCTTTTTTCCCAGACCCACTATTCAGAGCAGGGTGAAATGATCACAAGCATTATGCAAGCATTGTCCTTAACAAGAGGAGCTTGAGATCACTCATTATCATTCACCCTTTGACTAGGGCAGATTGACGCCTGAGGAAATTGGAGGGTGGGGTGGGGGGGTCAAATGTCCGTAATCTCTATCTCTAATGAAGTAAAAACTCTTTGTGAGAGTTTGGAATATATATATATATATTTCCCAGGAATAATCCTAAAGTTCGTGAATACATGTTTTTTTTTAAAGCAGTCTTTATTCGAAGTTGTTCAAGCACACTGCCGAATTGATCCTGCTACTGAGTAGATTCAATAGATTTATCTGCCCCAGAACTCCAGTTATCTCGTACACACCATACTCTCCTAATCCACACACAAACACTTGGAGCTACCTCTCTTGAAAGCAATAGGCTGCCACCCACTGGTGAGAAATCAACTTAGAAACCACAAGATACAGGCTGGATCTTAAGACCTTTGAGATGAAGAAAAGAAAATGCCAGGTTAAAAGTTGGCAGTTCTTCAAAGGTGCTAATCAGAAAGTGACCATTAGAAAATGTTACAAAGATTTAGTTTCCCGGGATGGGAAAAAGAAAGTATATATTTTAAAAAGAAGCAAGGGCATTGAGGCAACACCTAAAAGAGAAAGATTTTTTTCCTTGGTGATTCTGCCACTCTGAATTTAACACTTGCAGGCATCACATGCTTCTGTGTTTCTTTTCTCCCAAAAAAAATTAAGAAGTCTCAGGTCTGAAAGACTTGGTTGTGTCTGCACCTGTTTAACCCCACCCTCATAAAGTTGCCCAGTCTGCTTAAATTAGGTGTAAGTGATTTTGGACTTGTAACCTTGCTAAGATGCTCATCCCATGCTTATGTGTGTGTGTTTTGTTTTTGTTTTAATCCTCACTCAAGGATATTTTTACATTAACTTTTAAAGAAAGTGGAAGAGAGAGGTAAAGACAGAGAAACATCAATTTGTCTCACATTGATTGGTTGCCTTCTGCACTTGGCCTGAGTAGGGCCTGTGCCAGGGCAGAGCCTGAAACCAAGGTATGTGTCTTCAACCAGAATCCAACCCAGGACCCTTTCATCTGTAGGCCAATGCTCTACCCACTGAGCGAACCAACCAGGGTTTAGATGTGTCTATATTAAATTCCTGCCTGGCGAACAGAAAAGCCAGTGGAAATCCCCAACTAGTGAAAAATGAGGAAACAATTCTCACTAGTAATCAGAGAATTAAAAGTAAAAACACTGAGGGGCTGTTTTTTACGCAGGAAGATAGTAGAAATTACTTGCCATTGATAATACCCCTCCATGCCAATAAAAATGCAATAAAATGATCACTTTCCTACAGAGCTGGCAGCAGTATAAACCATGATTACTACTCGGGAAAGCACAGCAACATAGGGAGTTCACACTCTTTGACTCAATGGATATATTTCTTGTAATTTTCATTAACAAAATAATACAAGGGCAAAACCAGTTATACACACAAATATGTCCATTTCAGGTTTGTGTTTTGAAATGACCTACTTTTCTAACAAAAGGAAGACTACATCTATCATTGTACACCAACACAACTGAATATTATCCAACAATTGTAAAGGATGGTCAGAGATGTGTAACATGATAGAGTTTGCTTACAATCTAATGTTGAATTTAAAAAGCAAGATGCACTATCAGCCAGAAGTTCCTTGTAAGTACTAGGAATCTACTCTGGTTAAGGTCACCCCAACCAGAATATATGAGAACAACAGTAAGTATTTCACTGGGACCCACAAAACGAGGTTCTAACACTGAGGCTGCCAGCCCTGCAGACTGAGGTACCTGGCTCCAGGCTCACCTGCACCGCTGCCTCCAGGGCCTGGCTGTATCTGTCCTGACCATCCCATGGCCATCCTCCCTGCGGTCCCTGCATCTTCCCATCAGCAGCTTTAGGTTCAGGTCTAAGGTGAGTGTGTCCGACTGTTCATGAGCTTGGGAAGGTTGGGAAAGCGAGGCATTTGCATATGTGGTAGGAGAATCCCTTAAAACTGTACAAACTTATTCTCTCACAGTCTAGAGTCCAAAAGTTTGAAATTAAGCAGCTTATAGGTCTGTGCTCCTTCTGAAGGTTATAGGGGAAAATCCCCCCCTGCCTCTTCCCGGCTTCAAGGATTTCTGGCAATTTTGAGCATTCCTTGGCTCGCAACTGGATCACTCCAGCCCCTGCCTCTGTGGTCACAAAGCCTTCTTCCTTCTCTGTGTCCAAATTGCCTTCTAATCTGGTACGACTTCATCTTACAACTGTATAGACCCCATTTGCAAGTAAGATCACATTCCCAGGTTCCAGACAGACATCAATTTAGAAGTGCACTATAAACCTTCTACAATATTTTAGGAGCTTCTTCTTTTTGTTGAGACAAAGATCAAGTTTCTATCATCAGGGACTATAACTTGATTTCTTTGGAATCCAAACATGCCTTTTATCATATTGCCTAGCATAGGGCTCAGTACATATTGACATTTAGTGACCACGATGAGTACTAGAGAGAAGAAAAATATCAGGAAAAACATATAGATTAAATAGAGGGAAAAACATATAAATTAAAAAGAGATAAATCAATCAATTAATCAACCAATCATTCTATATGGAGCTAACCTCAGAGATTTCTTCAACCCCTTTATAACCAATTCCAATATCATTGTTATTGTTGAAATCATCATCATCATCTACTAAGGAATATGACAAAACCACATCAACCTGTCCCCTCATGAGTAGCACAGTAAAGCCTATTTTCTAAACAAAACAATAACAGCAACAAAATAATCCATTAATATGAGCTAAAGCCCCTCAGCTCAAGTTCAAGATAACATTAAGCAAAACCATAAAAAAAATTTCATTGATCGGTGTTCTTTGTGTTTTGAAAAGATAGGCAGTGGGTAACTATAGTAAGAAATGCAGGTTAGGCAAAATAAGCAGTTTAGGAGTCTTGAGAAGCTTGGGGGGATGTGTATGTACACAGGTAAATAGATATGTAGGGTAGATACGTAGACTGGTTAGGTAGTTAGATAAAATTTACCCGTGGACCTGTTTGCATTTCCCATTTTCTAACCTTCTTAACCTCCTAGATGAAAATCCATTGACAAAAACACTAAATCAGAAAGGGCTACACTATGACACACTGAGTTTTGGGAATCTGAGCACAGGTTAAACCTATTAGAAAGGAGGACAGCCACTGTGCACCAAGAGCCCATAAATTAAAAGCATTTAAAACCTCTTGCCCTGACCACATGGCACATCTCAGTTCTTCACTCTCAGATCCTTAATTACCCACCACTATGCAGGCCCTTTGATTCATCATAGACATTCTTTTTTCACTCCCTTCCCCAGGAGCCCAAAATCCAGCTCCTGCGAGCCTTCTTACCATTAAGTAGCCCAGCTATATGTGAACAGAGATCAGCAGCAAAAAGAAAAAGGGAAAGGACTCTGTCAATTCAAATGACAGTCCCTCAAAGGCTCTGAGTAACCTCATTTTTGATACTAAACTCCTATTTGAAGTGCTCCCCGGAAGCTCACTGTTTAACCCAATAGTGCTTACTTTTGTCCAGTGAATATCAGTCCAAATTTATTAACTATACATGACAAAATGTATCCCCCATCCTTTCTCTTTTTTTCCACAATAAACACAAGCTCACCTCAGATGACATTGAGGAACATGTGGATATTTCTGTAGAAGACTCTGTCCTGTTTGATTAAATCAAGAAAAGGAAAAAGTGACTCAAAACAGACCAACATATTAGTTTTGTAACCAGTAACAAGTTATCAGAATGCTCAGATGCCATGCTGTTCACAATACTCAGATAGGTTCTTGCTTCTGTAGGGCTACGCAGTCTCAACAGCAGACACAGGATTAAGAAAATAAGATAAAGGCACATATCGGGAGAACAAAATGTCTATCAATTAGGATGTGTTCAACAGCAAGGTAACTTAAAAAGCCTATGAACAGAGGCTTAAATAATAAAGACATGCATTGTTTCCTGAACAAAGAATTCAAAGATAAGCAATCTAGTGCAGCTGCTCAGTAAGAGCTTCAAAATCTAAGTTCTTGGTGCCCGGTTCTGCCATCCTTGGAGTATTGGCCTTTCATCCTGGGTTTGTGCCTTCACCATCACAAGGTGACAGCCAAAGCTCCAAACTCATTCAAGGCAAAAGGACAATAAAACCATCTGTGGACCTAAGTGAATGTCTCTAGTCTTAAGGTCAACTAAAGGATAGTTCCTTTATATCTGTACACTATTCGGGAGATTTTCCACATATTTTCCAGAAAATTTCTGTCTTCTCTACCCCATCTCCCACTCCTCGTAGATCTCTTCTTTTGTTTCATTGACCACTAGGGTACAAGGCTGCCCTTACCTGCAAGGGAAGCTGGGAAAATAAATATCTGACAACAAACAACAAAGTTGTTACCATAACTCCACTCCCCACTACCCCCTCAGGAAAAAGAACAGCAAGGAGGAGGAGGGAAAAGAAAGCAAAAATAATCAAGAAAAGAGGAACTGAGACAAAGACTCCCTGCTGGGACAGCAAGGGCAATGCCAACAGGACATTCATCTCTCAGGGCGTCCCTCAGTCCAGACACATCAAAAATGTCTCTGACAGAGACACAAAGTGAAATGTTTAAGAATGAGTGATGGCTCTCCATGACGTCTTCCTCTAAAAACTGTTTTCCATATCTTCCTATTAATTTAAAACCCACAACATGAAAATAGGCCAGTAATCCAGCCCTTTCCAAATGGGCTCCCCAGAAGATAGTTTAGCTAGATAGTTCAGGGGGAAATGGTTCATGTTTTCATATAAATATGAGAACTTTATGGATCCACTATGGAGAACTGAATGAGCATTAGAATACTAAAAGCTATGATAAGTAATGCAATAAACATCATTTAACTCAATATTGTCCAAACCACCACTACTATATATATATTGATAGATGATAGATAGATAGATTGATAGATATAACTTTATGTAACAGTAATATCCCACGGAATACATTTTTGATTAAAGTTGTCATTTTTCTTAACTCCATTACCCTAGAAAATGGACTTACTACTTTTCTAGGAAGAAATCTTCTGATTATACTACTGATAGTTCAGCCCACTGATAAATGTGCCGCTAACCGAAGTACTTATTAATTTTATCTTCTCCTTCTCTAAGACCAACCAAGGTATGAATTAAGTTAGAGAGAGTGAGTAATCTTAATCCTATTCAGTTAACAAGAACGACAAATTTAACCATGCAGAAGCATAACTGAAAATAAAGCTGTTGGCACCTTGAACTATACTGCAGCAAAAATAACATTACTTGGTGAGATTTAGAGAGATTATGAAAAATGGAAAGTGCCAATTCAGATTGTGATTGTTTTAATGAAAGCTTTCAGTGAAATGATTATAATCATTGGAGTCATGTCAGGAAACCAAATATGGCAAATATTCAAATTCAGTTCTCACCACTGAGGTGCTCAACCTTCCTACCAGTTTTTGCCCAACTCAGAGCACCAGTGCCAACTGGATCCATCCTACCACGGCTCATCAATGTGGCATTTGAAAATCTATTTCTTCTCTCTCTGCTCATAGTCATCTTCATGAACACCCAACTCTCACAAAAAGCCTCCCCTGTTCTTTCCATCACTTACTTCACAGGGGCTATAGGGCTTATCCAAGAAACACTGGCTTGCCAGCAAGCTGGAGTCTGAACACAGGTCTGTCTGAGGGACTCCAAATCCCATCCTTTGCTCTTCACTGCCTTATTGGGGCCTTTGCCCTAGTGAAAGGTGGGTTATGATACCTAACCTTGATGATTGGAGCTCAGAGCCCAACAAGTGGGGGCATTCATCCACGTCCACTCCCCTACCCTCTCATTTCACATGTGCATCCCAAAAATATTCGTGAAGAGAAGAGAGTCGCTGGCTGGAAAGAAGGGAGACCCTGAAAAATAACTATCGAAAGCTGGCCAAGTATCACACGATCTCATTCATATGTGGAATCTAAGTAACAAAATAAGCTGATGAACCAAGTGGATCCAGAGACATGGAAGCATGGAACAGAGCTGGAAATCTGGGAGGGAAGGAGAGGGGTGGGAGAGTGGGAGGGTGAGAGGTAATCAACCAAGGCCTTGTATGCATAAATGCATAGCCATGGACACAGACAATAGGGTGGTGAGGGTCTGGGGCAGGAGGGGGGAAAGGATGGGCTGGAGAAGGTCAATTGGTGAAAAAGGAAGACATACGTAATACTCTCAACAATAAAGAATTTTTTTTAAAGGAGCAGGCTAAGCTCCCTTCGCCATTTCAAATGCAAATTTCTGACGAGCTTTAAGCAAGGAATCAACATAAAGTTAAATTAAAACTCTAATCAGTTTCAGCTGAAGATGGCGATGTAGGAGAACCTGGAACCCATTTCCCCTGGTGGACACACAGAATCTACAGCAACAAATGAACAACTTCCTTTGTTGGGGGGAAAACCCTAAAAACTCTACTCCACCAACAGACAACCCACAGCGGGGCAGGCAAGAGAGGCTGAGTCACAGAGTCGCCATGAACCCCAGCCCTGCGCGCTGGCCCACAATCCTGAGGGAAGGGAAAACCAAGAGTTCCCCGAGAAGGGAAGGGCTTACACCCCACATCAAGCACCTCGACTTGTAAGACCTCCCCCTAACAGGCAAGCCCAGAACTTCTAGTTTTTAAAACCAGCAGGGTTCGTGTCCAGGAGACCCACAGGCTATAGAGACCTGAGAAAAGACTTAAAGGCTGGATTCACTCGCCCAGGGCCCAGGTGGAAGGGGCGATCCAGGATCACCGGGCTTGCGGGGGGCTCATCTGCTTTGGCCCAAGGGGCTGGCATCTGATTTGACACACATTTGGGGGTTTGCCAGGAACTTACCTGGGACAGTGGCCAGCCGGGCACTGTCTGTGGGCTCTCCCTGTGCCTTCTCCAGCCAGCAGGCACCTTCTTTTTCAAGACTCTAGGCATCTTCCTTCCTTCCTCCCTTCCCTTTCGGTGTCATTATCTCTCTGCTCTCTCTCTGTCTCGCTCTAGCTGCTGGGCACCATTTTCTCCCTCTGCCAAGATGGGAGCTTGGGTGCCACCCATTGGGGAGCTTGTACACATGGAAACACCCAGCTTTGTGGTTCCCCCAGGGGCACCTCTACATCACCTGGATCTGGTGTCCAGGGAGGTTTAAGCTCCAGAGTCCCAACAGACTCAAACCCAGCGAAAAAAGAGTGACTACCACCTCCAGGACACAGCAAAAGACATCAGCCCAGGAGGCCAGTCTTCTGGAAAAAGGCCTATTCACTTATCATCACAGCTGAGCCTGAGGGGCAGTTGTTCTCACAGCTGAGCCTGCGGCAGGCTTCTAATTAAACATGGAGAAAGGCTAACTGGCCTCCTTTCCAGAGACTTAGGAGGCTGGGGCCAAAGTCCCTGTGCCTCCCAGCAGGGAGCTTTTCCAGCCTTGGGTGCACCAGTCTTTGTGGGTGCCGCCTGAGATGCCCCTTGACTGCCTGGCTCTGGTGGCCAGGGAGCCTGTGTTTCTGGATCCCATGAGACTATTGTTAGGTCCGTGTGGAAAGGAGCCAGGCCAAGAGACGTTGAGAATTTAAGAAATGTTATCACATTCTCTCACACGGGCTGAGGCCTGTGTGTGGGTGTCAGGGGGGCAGAGTTAGGGGAGGGGTGTTTATGTCCCTTGTAAAGGTCAGGGTAAGCAGTTGGGACAGGTGCAGTCGCGGGCCAGGTAACCGGCTGAGGCCGTTTACTGCAAGCCAAAGGCCTTAATCATGAAACTACAATGAGAGTAACAGGAAAATCGCTGGGAGGGGCAGGAGCCCCCAGAAGGGCATAATGGAGCGCAAGAATATTCCTAACAACCATATGGATTAGAGAGAGGGTTCTTGGCAGGCTAGCACCCAGGGCACTCACTGCACAGACAGCAGACTAAAATTTTGTGTGCACACCCCCCACACAAAAAATTTCTTCTAATGGATGAAAGACTTAAATGTAAGACAAGAGACTAAAAAGCTCTTCCAAGAAACCCTGGAACAATGTGGAATGTCAGAGGGGAGTGGGGGGAGGGGGGAGGGGGAGAAGTAATCAACCAAAGACTTTGTATGCATATATGCTTGGCCCCTGGATACATACAATAGGGAGGTGAATGCCTGGAGTGGGCTGGAGGGGGTCAATGGGGGGAAAGGGGAGCCATATGTAACACTTTTAACAACAACAATTTTTAAAATTTAAATAAATAAATGAAATATAAAGCTCCTGGGAGAAAACATAGGCAGTAAGCTCCTTGACACTGGTCTTGGTGATGATTATTTTGGATTTGGCACCAAAAGCATAGGCAACATAAGTAAAAATTTTAAAAGCGGGACTATATCACAATTAAAATAAAATACAATGTAATGTGAATGCAATGGTCTTTGGTTAATAAGACTCATCTTCAACTAATAACCCCTGGAGAACAGTTTCCCTGACCTTGTCATCTACATCTCCCCAGGACCCAGCACAGAGCCTGAGGGCAAAGCAGGACTTGGATAAAATACGTTTGACACCTTCTTTCTGTTATTCCATACCAACATGTTAAGGCCAAACTAAGATGTTCATAAAGTGATGTTACTCTTCAGCAAGCATTTGTTTGTTAAGAAGGACAGTTGCAAGTGAATCTCCCAAACATAACATTTGAGCAAAAGACACCAGATCCAAGCTAGTACATATGTACCTGAAATTCAAAAACAGGCAAAATTAACTGGTGATGTAAGAACTGCTATTATGATTTGTGTCGATGCGATCTGTACCAAAAGGAGTCAGAAAAACCAAACCGATGTTTACATGTTCACAAATTTCATTATCAGCTGACAATTAGTGCAACTAAAAGTGACACCTTCCTGGGCATGTTTCTGGCAACTGACAGCTGGAAACACCACGAGAGGTACTTTTATTTGCTGTTAAAGTTCTCAACGCCTGGAGAACATTTTAAAACCATCTGTAGCTATTGCACCCAAGTTGTTTTGTGTTGTTTTCACCAAGTTCAAGTTTCCAGGATCAGTTTAAATTGTAACAGTTCTTTCAGATTTAAAAGATGCATAATTTTGTCAAAAACCTAACCCTCCTACACAGAGACACAACCACTCCCCGAAAGGGCCAAAAATCCTGGCTTCCGCCTGCTGTGTCCTTCATAAAGTAGAGGGCGGACTGCATCTTTACATGTGCTCTGTAAGGCAATGGGGACCACAGTGTGTCGCTGCAGTATCTTATCTTCCTACACTGATCACACCTGAGAGCAATGGCTCATCCACAGGCTGGAAAGGTCCGGGTGTGACCAGTCTCCAGGGCTCGGAGGAAACTCGGCAGAGTTCTCTCCCGGCAGTGCTGTGGCGAGTACCCAGAAACAGGAGATACTCTAAGGGGAGACTGTCCATTGCCATCCTCCTCCTCTCTGGGGGGAGAAGAGATAAGGTGTGGGACTCCCCATCTAAGTGACCCTACAAACACAAACCCTTTTTTTAAAAAGTCTAACTTGAACCTACTACAGAGTCTAGCGAGAAAGGGGAACTCCTGCTGAAACTGAACGGGCCTCCTCCACCACGGTATGGACACTGTGGCGCCCAGGTCTTTGTGAGATCTTCAGCGACACACACTCCCCTGTGAGCAGGGAGACAGGTCACGTGGTCTGCTCACCCTGAAGTTTCTGTCCAGTTAGGGAAGATAAGGATCGCGTGGGGTGGAGGTAGGCCTTGCAAAAAGAAACCTCGCTTCTGTAGGAAAATGGGCAACGGCTCTTTTTGCCCCATTTCCTGAGTCCAGAAGCTCCATCTGTTCACATTCTCCTTAAGGTCACCAGCCGGCTATAACCCTTTCCACCCTGCGCTCATCTGCCTCCAACCCCGTTATCTCTCCTCTTGCTGCTGTTGTGTCCAGAACTTTGGACCATGGCCAGATGTGCGGAGTCTCCGGTTAGGTGTAGATATGATGCTGATGGATAGTTCCTCCAGCTCTGGGCAATGGCCATGCCTGGGGTCAGCTCTTCAGCTCCAGGAACTTCGGAATCGCAGTTGATGTCCTAGCTTTGCACGCCCCCCTCTTTCCCCTCGCCCCTCTCCCAGCCCTCCTCACCCCCCACCCCCACCCCACCCCACCCAGTACTGGGAACGCACAGAGAGGCAACGGAGTAGCAGAAGCTGGACTTCAAGGCCTTTGGTAAGGGAACCCGCCCCCCTGCCGCCTCCTGTCGTCCCCCCCCCCACACACACACACACACAGGTGGGTCCCTGACAAGGCGGGACCCAGCAGGAGCCGCCCGGCTGGAGGCGCCCGGGGCGCGGGTACCCAGCGGCGAGGAGCCTGCTCAGCCCGGCTGGGGAGCAGCCGCCGGCGCCCACTTTTCCCCTTCGGGAGCGCAGAGCAGTGGAGAGGGCACTGGAC
>PVJC01042096.1:0-15067 GCA_004026665.1 Murina feae
GAAATAAGCCAGTCAATGAAAGAAAAATACCACATGTCCTCACTCATCTATGGATAATAATAACCATTATAAACTGGTGAACAAAAATAGATACAGAGGCAGAGCAACATCAAACAGACTGTCAAATTACAGCAACAAGGACAGGGACGTTGGGGGGGCGGGTAACAGATCAGCCAAGGGACTTTTGTGTGTGCATTTAAGCAAAACACTGGGGGGTAGGGGAGGCTGGGGGAAGGGCAGGGGGAAAAAGAGATATATGTACTAATCTTTGTAAAGCTTTATGTAATTTAAAAAAATGTAAAAAATAAAAATAAAAATAAAAAAAATAAAATAATAAAAATAATAAAAAATTAAAAAGAAAAAGCTGCTACATAAAAGTATACCACTTATATAAGGTTTAAAAATATATAAACTACTCTAGATTCTTAGGACACACAGATACGTAATCAAAGTATAAAGAAATGAGAAAATGATGACCCACTTCGGGATGATGCTTACTTTGGTGGGAGAGGACATGAACGGAGAAGGGTATACAACTACCAACTACTAAATGATGTTTTATTTCTTGGGAGGTGTTCTTAGTATTGCTCTTGACACCTTTTTGCAGGTCTCAAATATTTCAAAATAATTTGTAAAAACCCAATTCAAGCTATTCCCTGAAGAAACATGTTGCCCCAAACGTCCCATCTTGGTCTCAAGGCAGTGACAGCTGTTGGCGGGTGACATTAAACCAAATTCTGAAGAGGTGAATACTCACGGCTCAGCGAGCATCATGGGTAACGCGTTCTCTTGTATCTTGGATGGTCGGTTGAAGCCCATGGCATAGACTCCCTGAAGAAGCTGTGGTTTCCTGGGAGGCCAGGGAGAGAGAAAAGAGATCTCTAGTTGTTGAGACTGTTTAAAAGGCCTAGATTTTTATGTTTCCTTGTATCTAGCAAAGAATGATGCTTCCTATCTTTATCAGACATATTTTCCTATGCAAAAAAAAAAAAAAAAAAACACTACCTAAAACAAAACCATCTTTTCCTACTAGATCTTAATCTGCAACTATTATGCAATTCATAAAATATAGATTAGTTTCCTTTCTCATAGAAATTCATGCTTTCAGCACATCCACAAATATGATTGGCCTTCTGTGACCAGTGTTCCCTGGATACTGCAAGAGTGGTATTTATTTATTAATTCATGGTCAAAGTAAATTATAAAAGACATATTTAAAAGTAAACCTGCTTACTATGCTGCTAAGAAATAGAAATCCCTTAGGAGAATGGGACTTCAGTTTGAATTTCTCAGTTCAGATATGAAATTGAACCAGTCATTCTTGTTCAATGGTCCTCCCAAAGCCAGCCGAGAAAAGTCAAGTGCAAATACTTGGAAAATTAAGAAGAAAATTGATTCAGCCAGTTTCTAGTAGCTGATCTATACAGTAAGAGAGGGTTCAGTTATCATCCTGAACTTTACAAATGCTCAGGTTTATTTATGTCTAGTCAAAATCAAGAATAGAAAAGCACCAACTTCTTATGTAAGTTGCTCTTACATTGCATTTACAGTAAGCTCTCTGTTACCTCTAAACAGGGTGTTTAATAAAAATCATACTATATTATTTCCAAAAAAAGTCAAACCAAGTCAAGACTTCTGTCCTCTAAGCCCTTCTTGGAGTTTAACAGAGTCTCTAAAAGGCAAATTCTTCTGACATATGTTGGTTCTCAGACACAAAGAACTCTAAGAATATAACCTTTGGTGTCTGCCATTTGGAAAAAACGGCTGTAATACCAGCAGATTCTGAATTGGTTGTCAAGGAAACAGTCACTATTGAATGAGGATTTTCAAGTGATCTAAGAGCTTCCAGTGGCTCCATTTTTTTTCTTTCATTTTTCAGATTAACTCAAATATTTTAAATACAAAAAAACAGACCAAGTATACTAGGTGACCTCGGTGTCATTCTTTGTTTCCTTTGGCTACTAATAGCTAAATCAGAGCAAACCTGCCTTTTCACAGAGGACAATTCATCACTAGTTGAACTGAGAGCTCCAATCCTCTAAGTGAAAAAAAACTTTTAAAAAAACACTCCACTGATACTTGGAAAAGCAAACTGTCAGTTCAGGAAACAATAGAGCACATCTAGCTGCCCTAATACAGCTATGAATAGAAGCAGAAATGACAGATTTGTTGAATGAAGCCCTTGAGAGGAAATACAGAAAATTATAATTTCCTGAAATTATTAAAGAACAGCCATACTTTGATTAGTGATACTAGCTGGCAGAAATATAGCCTCTGTTTGCTCACAGTGGGCATATTATGGATTTTGCTGAATAAAGGTAAAGAATCCATTTATTCCACCACTTTCTTATTGACTAGCTATTTTCTGTCTATGATTTTGGGTCCTGGCAGGCAGCAAAAATGTTAGTTTATCTTGTGTCACTCGTAACCCCCAGCACAGTGGCATGTACATAAACCTATGAGCCATGCACACCTGTTTACTAACTTACTGAAGAAAGAAAAAATATTGGTATATCCTTTCATAATTACTTCTTTAAAATACTGACACATTAGAAGTCATTCTTAGCACAATGCCATACATGTGCTCCCCTAAGATTTAATTCTGGGTTTTGGACTTTTTAAAAATTCCAGAATGTTGAAGGCTGCTTTGCACTGTAGGTCCTGGGAATCCTGTACAGGCTCTTTTGACAAATTTTATAAAAGCAGATAAACTGTTCTTAAGACCATAAACCCTATAGTCTAACGAAAGAGCTTACCTAATAAGAAATGTTCCTGACATCCAGAAATCACCTGTCAGCCAATATTTTATTGAAAGTTCTAAGAGCATAAAAGAAAAAAGACTTTCAGCTATGAAGAATAAATTTGTGGCATTTAAAAATCCCTATCAAGAGGAGGAGAATTGGGAAGCAAAGAGACAAGGGTAGAAGGGAGATCATCACTGTCACCTTTTTCATGCTTTTTGAATTTTGAATCATGTGAATTATTAACTAGTCAAAGAGATAAATATATTAGGATTTTAAAATATGTATCTTATTGATTTAGATTGGAGAAAGGAAGGGAGAGGGAAAGATAGAAACAGCAATGAGAAAGAAACATCATTACTGATTGCCTGCCTCCTGCACGCCCCCCATTGGGGATCAAGCCCAAACCTGGCAAGTGCCCTGACCAGGAATCGAACCAGCAACCTCTTGGTGCATGGATCGACACTCAACCACTTAGCCACACCGGTCAAGCAGGGTTTTTAAAAATAAAAGTAAAATTCCCACAAGAATATGTGTGATGCTAAGTTTTAAAAAAGAGGGACGGATAAGAAACAGCTCAAAGAAACAAATACTCACAGCCGAAGCTCCTCGAAGGACTTCACTGAGTAGAGGGGGGACTTGGGATCCCGCTGCAGGACTTCCACTTGGTTTGTGTTATCAACCAGGTTGCTTCTGATCAGCTTGTTGAGTAAGGACTGGGCAGCTCTGTCCTCTGTCAGAAAGAAACCAGTAGATTTTCTTTTTCTAATTTTTAATTTTTTTATTGATTTTAGAGAGAGGGAGGGAGAGATACAGAGAAATATCGATTTGTTGTTACATTTATTTATTTGTTGTTACACTTATTTATGCATACATGGTTTGATTCTTGTATGTGCCCAGACTAGGGATGGAACCTGAAACCTTGGCATATCAGGATGACGCCCTAATCAACTGAGCTTCCTGGCCAGGATCACCAGCTGATTTTCTTCACACTCATCTGGCAAACTCCACCCTTGTGACACTCCCCTCCCCTTTACAGAACATTCCCTAAAGAGGCTATCTATATTAATCTCCACTTCCTGTCCTCCCCTTCTGTTGAGTGTACATGGAAGAGGGTTCTTATTTAACCTCTCCACTTAACCTCAGCCCTTGTCAAGCTCACCAATGATGCTGATACTGCTAAATCAATCCAAAAGGCACTTGTTAGTTCTTCTCTTAATCAACTTGTTACCTATATATGACTCCCTACTTTGGAAAAACTTCCTTCTTCTGATTTCGGGGACAGCACTCTCTTTTGGTCCTATTTCACTGACTGTGTCTTCTCAATCTCCTTTGTGGGTTCCACCTCTTCTCCTTCATCTTATAACTAAGAATACCTCTGGCTCCAGAAAGGCAAGTCCTGGGTCATCCTGTTTCTCTTGCTACGGGGTTTCAATGAGTAGTTACCTTTCTCTTCTTCATCTGTTTTCTCTGCAGTGGCATTGGTTTTGATAACACCTACACAAGAAAACAGTTGTCATAATCAGAAAGGCAAATATCTAACCCACCCAGAAGGCGAGACAATGTAAATACTAAAATTTATTTTACGGGATCAAAATTTAAATAGTTGGCATTTCTTTGTGTTTAATAAATTTTTATTCCTACAAAATTTTTAAGTGCATAAGAAAATTTGAAATTTCTAGAAATTTTGGCTGACTTCAAAGTGATCAGCAGAATGTCACCTCTGACTTACTTATCTTAATGTAAACTATAGCTTTATATTAGCAAATATAATTAAACATGAGAAAGAAAAATTAAAAGACAGAGGTAAAATAATCACTTTTTATAGAAGGTATGACTGTAAATTTCTAGGGCTAAGTATCAACTTAAATAAACAGAAATTAGTAGTTTACTTAAATATACAGAGATATGATTGGAAAAAAAATCTGACTCATAATAGCACCTAGAAATAAAGTTAACAAAAATACGCAAAACTTAAAACACATATAAAATAATGCAAATAGGTACAGCTAAAAAAAAACCCATAAATTTAAATGGGAATCTAAGATATTCACTTAACCCAAAAGAAGGCAGGAAAAGAGGCAGAGAACAAAATATAAAGGGACTAAACAAATCATCAAACAGTAAAATTGCTGGGTTGAAATGTGGATTGTGGACTGCCCCCCAATTCATATGTTGAAGTCCTAAGAATGTACCTCAGACTGTGACCTTATTTTGAGATAGGATCATTGCAGATGTAATTGGCTAAGATGAGGTCATTAGGGTGGGCCCTAATCCAATACGGTTAATGTCCTTCTAAAAAGGGGAAATTTGAACATAGATGTGTACTCAGGGAAAATGCCATGTGAAGACGAAGACAGATGGGGGTGATGCTTCCATAAGCCAAGGACCCAACCTCAGAAGGAACCAACCCTGCCGATAACCTGATCTTGTCCTTCTGGCCTCCAGAACTGTGAGACAATAAATTTCTATTGTTCAAACCACCCAGTTTGTAATACTTCGTTATGGCAGCCCTAGCAAACTAATAATAGGTGGAGATTGGGAACCGGGTAAATGGTGGCCAGGATGAAAAGGCATTTCACTGGTTTATACTTTATGAGTTGTTTATGGCGTTTTTTTCTTTAATATTTTTATTCATTGCAGAGAGGAAGAGAGAGGGAGAAAGAGATAGATACATCAATGATGAGAGAGAGAATCACTGATTGGCTGTCTCCTGCACATTCCCTACTGGGGATGAAGCCCAAAACCCCGGCACGTGCCCTGACCGGGAATTGAACCGTGATCTCCTGGTTCATAGGTCAACCCTCAACCACTGAGCCATGCCGACCGGGCATTTTATGAGTTTTGAACCCAGATTAACCTTTGAAAATTTTAAAGAAACATCAAGTGAACAGTGACAGAGACTAGATCAAATCCGGAAAAATAACATATCCCCTTCAGAGTGAAACCGACTTTACTGTCTGTCAAATACAGAACTAACGTTTGCCTTGCCGAATATGCTAAATGAAAGCTCCTTTTCACATTAAAGCAGAAGCAAACTTGTAACTTGTACCAGCTTACAATTACTCGTGACTCACCATTGGAATCCGGTTTGACTCTCTCTTCCTTGATCTGCAAATTACTGATCTGAATGGAAATAAAACACTTGAGAGCAGAGCCACAGGCTAACTTAATACCATGAATTATGTGTTAAGCTAATGTACACAAGTCTACATGGTAAAATAAAAAGAGGGGAGGGTTTTTACCAACTATCCAGAAGCAGTGTTTTAAAACATTAAGCTACATCAGCCTCCTGCTAAGCAAATTGTTTAGAACCAAATACCAAGTATATTCATATCTCATCTAGATTAGGAAAATAGGTTAAAAAAGATGTGAAACCAATTCTCAGTAACTGTCTTTTACGAAAGAGCTGATGCTAAACATTAGATTGTAAACTCTAGAGCACCAGAACCATATACTACATCATACTTTTAAAAAAATTGGTATCAGAGAGGCAAGGAGAAGGGGAGAGGGAAACATCAATGATGAGAATCACTTATGGGCTGGCTCCTGCACGCCCCCCGCCAACTGGGGTCTGAGCCCGAAACCCTGGCATTTGCCCTGGCTGTGTTGATTCCCATTGACCTCCTGGTTCATGGGTCCATGCTCAATCACTGAGCCATACCATCCGGGCCACATCTTACTTTTCGAATAAAATATATAAAAACCGAAACCTGTTATTCTGTGTAGCTACGAACTACCATGTTAAGCATGGACCTAAAAAATGTTCAGATAAGGCACTCTCCCTCCTGGGAGCCTATCTTCCCTCTCAGGAGTGCATCTCCTAGACTCTAACGATCCCCAAGAGACTTGCAACCGGGGGAGCAGTGGGCAGCGGCAGCTCCGCGCGGGCTAACCCGTGAACCTGCCTCCCGTGAGCCCACGCGGCCCCGCCTCGGCTCTCCTGTCGCTTCTTCTACTCTAAGCACTTCCTTTGCTTCACCGGCCCCAGCTTTAATATAGGTACTCTCAAAGTCACAGTTCACGATGTGAAAATAAGAGCAGCACATAATGGCTCTGCTCCTGATGAGAAAGAGAACCCGCCTAGACTTGCCTTTCCCTGACATGCCCTCTGGGGAGATGCAATACAGAAAGGGCAGCCTACGCAGCGGCATAAACGTCTTTAACTGGCCCGGAGGGAGACAAAAGGCTCGAACCAGTGCGGATTCCTCGGCGGGCCTGTGGCCTGCCCCACCCGTGGACTCCCCGGATTTGAGGCAGGGTTCGCTGGCCGCCCCCCCCCACTTCCTTCTCCCCTGGCGCTGCAGCCACTGACCGACTTGACAGCCGCTTCCTGCTGGTCCACGGCCAGGGCCCACGAGTCGGAGGCCATGGTCCGGAGGGAGGGAGGGAGGCCGACGGGCGGAAAATTTCTCCGCACTACACACGCTCGCACAGATCCCAAGCCCGCCACCGCCAACCCCGCGCGAGAAGGTAACTCACGCGGACCGGAAGTGGTGCTGCCTCAACGTGACGTCAGTTCCTGCAGGACGCTAACGTCACCACTCCGCGCCGCGCTGGCCGTTTCCCGGGCCGCGCCCACTCCCGTCGGGCGCCGCGCCGAGGCCTCGGCGGGTTTCCACAGGCGCAGCCTCGCGGCGTCTCCTGTCGCTAAGGTCTGTGAAGTGAAACTCTCAGCCCTCTCTCTGTCCAGCTTCACACTGAGGTGACCCGAGTTTTCTTTCCAAACCTGCCACGTCTCGTTCAGTTTATAAGTCTCTGGGCTCGAAAGCTTCATACCAAAACAAGTTCCGCGCGAATACTACCCGATGCCAGTGTCCGCTGTGAAGAACGCGGTAGCAGGTAAGACAGCAAAAACCAGGCGGACCCCGAAGCGCCTGACCTCCCTCCAGAACACGGCGGCGGCGCCCTTTCCCCGGGCCCTCCCTCCTGCCCGTGCCCGTCACACACAGGAATGTTATGTATCCGAGACGCGCGGGCTGCAGTCTAACAGGTGACCTCCTGTCACACAGCTCAGCACCCTTTAATGCCGTAAGGGTCGTGCGCTGGCTCGTGGCCATCGCCCTCGCCTCGCGTCCGCTGCCCGACTCCCTTCTGGTGTCTTGTCCTTACGTGGCCGCCCTTCACGAGGCGTCTGCACGCCGCCAGCAGGTACCTTCCTTGTCGGCTGCCTGTTTCCCTTTTCGTCTCCCCCCACGAGAACACGAACTCTTTTAAACAGGAGCGAAACTTGTGTCTTGGTCAAGCAGCTGGTTGGTGAGCCTAGCAAAGTTCATGGCACACAGTAGGCTCGCAAACCAACATACACCAGGCAGCGGAAGGGGAGAGGAAAGCTGCTCAGACGGTAGCTTAGGCCTCAGGCCAGTGCGGCTCCGGGGGGTTGGGCCTCAGCCTTGTACCAGAAAGGTCACCAGCCCTGACCGGTTTGGCTCAGTGGATAGAGCCTCGGCCTGGGGACTGAGGGGTCCCGGGTTCGATTCCGGGCAAGGGCGTGTACCTTGGTTGTGGGCACATCCCCAGTAGGAGGTGTGCAGGAGGCAGCTGATCAATGTTTCTCTCTCATCGATGTTTCTAACCTTCTATCCCTCTCTCTTCCTCTCTGTAAAAAAATCAATAAAGTATATATATTTTTAAAAAATGGTCACCAGTTGGGTTCCCGGTCAGAGTGCGTACCCGGTGGCAGGCTCATAAGCCAGTCACAGCGACATCACGCACATAAGGTGCCTAGGAAGAGTCAAAGTCCTAGGGACAGAAAGTAGAATGATAGCTGCCAGGCTGGGGGGCGGCCAGGGGAACGGTCATGGGAAGGGTTTATTGGGTCTGGTTTCCATTTTAGAGAGGAAGAGTTAATAGAGCCCGGCCGGCGTGGCTCCATGGTTGAGCGTCGACCTATGAACCAGGAGGTTGCGGTTAGTTCCCGGTCAGGGCACGAGCCGGGTTGCGGGCTCCATCCCCAGTGTGGGGCGTGCAGGAGGCCGCCGATCCATGATTCTCTCTCATCATTGATGTTTCTCTCTCTCTCTAGCCTTCTCCTTTCCTCCCCGAAATCAATAAAAAAAATATATTTTTTTTTAAATAAAGAGTTCATGGAGATGGACTGTGGTGATGGTTGAACATTCTGAATGTATTTAACACCACTGAACTGTACTCTTAAAAATGGTTAAGATGGTAAATTTTATATTTTACCACAATAAAATACAACTGGAAAAATTGAGGGCTGGGTGTGGGAAAGTTTAAAATAGGAGAGGGAGAGCCGATAGAACAGGTCCTTAAAAGCCACAGGAGAGAGTTTAATGCACTGATAGAAAAATTTAGACAATAAGGGTCCCTCCTGTTGCAGGAGGAGGAGAGGGGAGACGTGTGCTTGGAGATAGGTTTGGTGGAGGAAGGCTGAGGGTGTCTCCTGTGTTGGCCGTTTCCTTGGATTAGGGAGATGACTTGCTGAAACCCCAGGGAGATGATGGGGTGGGAAGTTTGATATGAGTCTTGAATGATCCCTGAACAGAGTGGGGGAGTTAACCAGAAAGGACTAATGATCCGTAAGTTAGAGACACTGCAGCTTTTCCTAAAGTTGTCTCTTCCATTGATCTTGAATATGAAGTCAGACAAATAGAACAATATTTATTTTGCCCCTGTAGGATAGACCTACTTGTTTTAGAAATTAACAAAGCAATGCTGAAACACTGGGACCTGTTTAGTTGTTAAACTTGGACTCAAATGGCATTGGTTTATTAGGATGATTTCCATGCAAATTAAGAAGTTAGTGTCTGAAAGAAATGCAGACCAGATAACAATACACCTGGTACTCAGGGCTGCACAGCCTAACCAGGGCCTAACTCATGGCCTTTCAAGTCTTAAGTGTGGAGACACTTGCTTTCAGGAATAGAACAGAAGACTAGTTGGCTTTTCTTCAATTGGACTGGAAGCATATAAGTGAGGATGTAACAGAAAAGTTGTGAAGACTCACAAAATGTGTACTAGTACTTCGCAGCGAGTTCTATCTAAACAACTCCCCTACCCCCTTTTCCTCTAAGAAAAGGAAATGGCTATAGTCCTGGGCAATAAGGCTACCCAACCACCTCTGCCAATTAGATATTGATAAAGCAGAGGCGATAAGTATCTCATTGGAGCAGCTGACATACCAGCCACCACTGTCAGGCTTCACTTAATATTCTTTCCTCCACCTACCCCTATACCCCATTTTACTTAATTTTTTATTGATTTCAGAGAGAGAGATTCATCAATGATGAGAATCATTGATCAACTGTCTCCTGCATGCCCCACACTGGGGATGGAGCCTCCAACCCGTGCATGTGCCCTGACCAGAAATCAGACCATTATCTCCTTGTTCATAGGTTGACTTTCAACCACCGAGCCATGCGTGCTGGACCCCATTTTACTTTTAGAACTATCTGTATTTAAAACTACTTTGGAGAATCTACTTGCTCTGCTGAATACTAACACCAGGAGGCAGCCAATTTCTAAGCCAAGGCAGAAGCATCTAACAACAGTGGCTGGAGGAAGGATAAGGTAGGAGTGTAACATAAGGTAGGAGTGTAACATCTTCCAAGCAGGTCCCCACCTGGCCTCGCACTTCCCACTAGGTGTTCCCGCTAGTCTGTGGAAACCCTGTCCCAGATCTAGGATTAGGGCACTGAAGCCTTCTACCATCAGCCCCTCCGTCTCCTCACCTCCATTGTATCTTTTTCAGAAGTTGCTGTAATCTGAGTCAACAGAATAAGGAACATTTATTCTCAATCAGAAAAGCAAAGTCAGGTAAAACTGCAGGGGTTCCTAAGAACTTGATATCCCTCTGTTTCAGACCAGAGAAACCTAAAGAAAGTCTCTGAAACCTACAACAGCTTGGGAGGTGTTGGTGGAGGAGAGGGGCCAGTCCTCTTTAAAGATGATGGGCCTGACATCATACAGGCTGTGTAGGAGACTCAACACTGATCTGATCTTTTCTTCTCTTTGGGTGTCTCCCCAGAATTATTTTGTATAGTGTATCTAATTATTGAGTTACAAATCATCTTTGGAATAAAAATAGTAGATAGGTATGTAAGTCTGCCATTCTTCCTCTGTAATATCCCTCCAATCCATTTTTTTTCTGCATTCTCAGTACAACCAGTGACATCCTGGCACTTGATCTGTGATGGGACTGATGGAATAATTTTCTAACTGGTTTCTCAGAAGCTAGCCTTTTCAGCTCCAGTATATCCTGTACACCTCTACTAGACCAGTCCCTCCCCCCAAAAAAAGTTTCATCACCTTCTGTGTTTTAAGAATCTATGATAATTTACTAGTAAACCCAAATCCTGTTCAAACAGTCAAATCTCCGTTTTCTACCTATTGAGACTTTTCTCTGCCCACATGGCTAGGCTGCTTACCTTACTACCCTTCCTCTATACAGAGTTTATCCTGGTGAAGTTACTTCAGTCTTAACAGGACCAGTCTATCTAAGGTATTCTTCTTGTCACTTGAAATCCTTTTTCCCTCATAAGCAAACTGCACTCTTTCATGAATCTTCCTTAACCTTGGAATCCTTACCTTTTTAAAAAATATATATTTTTATTGATTTCAGAGAGGAAGAGAGGGAGAGATAGAAACGTCGATGAGAATCACTGATTGGCTGCCTCCTGCAAGTCCCACACCAGAGATCAAGCCAGTAACCAGGGCATCTGCCCCGACTGGGAACTGTGACCTTCTGGTTCATAGGTCGATGCTCAACCGCTGAGCTAAGCCAGCTGGGAGGAAATCCTAACTTTCTGAATATCAAGGCACTTCGAATGAAATGGCCTTCAAGTTAATCAGTAAACAACATGGGGCCCTGGTCTGTGTGGCTCAGTGAATAGAGCGTCAGTCTGGGCACCAAAAGGTCTAGTGTTCTATTCCTGGTCAAGGGTACATACCTGGTTCAATCTCCGCCCAGGTCGGGGTGCATAGGGAAACAACCAATCATTGTGTCCCTCTCACAAGATGTGTCACTCTTTTCCCTTCCTCTCTCTCCCGCCCTTCCACTCTAAAAACAATGGAAAAAATATCATCGGGCGAGGACTGACAAAAACAAGACAAAACAAAAGATGGGAACAACAAAGGGAGAAGACCTCTTTCTGAATCCCATTTTATTCCTTTCTTAGGACTAAAAAAATAGAATGTAAGAACTTTGTATTTGCTAGCATCTGCTTTCTTTCTAATTAGCCAGCTTCCTCTGGTTTACCAGCAGGAAAAAAGGGAATGAGAGCAGACTTCTGGCAACTGGGTAGGGCCGGCCCTTGGCCTATGGAGCCATCCCAACTACTCATGTTGGAGTAATGTTAACTTTGAAATGGAACAGTAATACAAGGTGATGACTAGCTTATGGAATAATAGGTGAGTCTTCATTTATGTATGATTACTAATATCAGCAACCAAAACATGCTGTTTTCTTCTTATAGTCATTAATGATATCTTAGTAACATGAATATATCACAATTAAGTTCAGTTAATATTAGTAAAGAATACATCAACAATTGATTAGTTTTTATGCATATAGCCAATGAACGACATGCAAAAAACCAATACAATCAATTGTTTATGGATAATGAATATATCTAGAATCTGCCATTGGATCAAAAAATCTCCTTTTCCCAAGTGAATTTTTGTTCTAGAGCACAGTTTATCATTCTATATGTAGGAACAGTAAAAGAAATTCTGGGGACCAGTTCACCAAGGGCTCAATATATTTTTATATCACTGATGTCTCAAAACTGGACAGGGTCACAGAGGCAGCTTTGGTCGCAGTGTATATGGTCTGTGAAGGGATATGGACTGCAATGACACTGGGGTGACAACCCAAAGCTATCCATAACAGTAAGTCTGACCTTCTTAAAACACACACTCCTTTGGGAGTCTCTCCCTGGAACATGCATTTAAATTCAATACTGCATATACTTCAGACTCCACAAAACCCATCCAGTGAATTCTTTGGGGTCCAAGCCCCCAGATTAAGAACTGTTTATCTAGATTTCTACCATATACCCATGCATTCCTACTATTGAAGAGTCTGAAACATCCCTTCCCATTTTGCTGCCCAGATTTAGGGCTCCTCAGGAGATGGGTTATATGTGCTGTGAGAAGGTGGTGGTGCAGCCTCATGAGGAATGTATAGTCCTTTAATTATTGCCTTTGTTTTTAGTTATTTCAGGGTTGCTCCACAGGACTTTGCGTGGGGGGATTAAATTTCTTCTGTTACATGACTCCCAGAATAGGTCAGAGTTGGCCAGAAGCAGAGAGTAGACTATAGAGTCAAGTGCCCAGTGGAGGAATGTAGCAGGATTGGCAGAGTGTTAGTCTCTCTGCAGTGTCTGTAATGTCAGATTAAGGTAACCACCTGGAAGCTGGTAGAGGCCCTTTCCTTTCCAGCCCTAAAACATAGAAACACCTACAAGGAAGGTCTGGGATTGGAGTAGTTCTCATCACAGAAAACCCCTCTTCCAAGCCTGGTCCTAGGCAAAGTGGCCATTCTGTATGAGACTCAAAGGGCAGAAGAGGACCCCTTTTGGCTGGACTCCTATTACTCTTGTAACTCAAGTTTCATATTTGGTCAGATATGAAGAAATGTTCATTACCCTTATTTGATCTGACTACTCTGCACAAAGTTGCCAAGTAAAGATGGAGTAAAGGTCTTGGCAGTTACTCTTGGCTTGCACAGATGAATGGTTGTATTCCACCTCGTCCCTTAGTTGCACATAGATGTCCAGTACCCTTTCACAGTCAAGGTGCCAAATACCTGAACTCATTCATCAGCTCTTACAACACTTGTCTTCTGGGATCTGAAGACAAAGCAAGGATTTGTGATTACTTCGGATCACTTCTGGAGCTGCCCTGAGGCTGGCTATTCATTCGTGACTTGAAATCACAATTTTCATTGAGGATACAAATCTCCTATCACCTTATATTTATTCAAGACTCCTAAGGGGTCAAGGTGATGTTAAGGATATAAAAAAGATGCTGCAAATGCTTGCGAGATCAGGTTTTATGGCAAGCTAGAGCCACCACTAATTCTCCACGATGACTTCACAGGTCTTGCTCAAGCACAAGCAAGGGACATACCAGTAATCAGATGTGCACTGCACACAGATTTAACTTGCTGAAAAGAACAGATCATGGTCCCACAACACACACTTGCACCACCAAAAATCCCAGGTTGGCATTTTGGTCCATGCTTAGCATTTTGGCTTGTGCTTAGCAAATTCCCTCCTGCTGTGGGCTTTAGTACAGAGTACGCTGACAACACTCAGTTGAGCTATCACACTCCAGATCCAAAGTAGCAGCTCACAGCTCTCCTCCGCTGCCTCACATCTTACTCCAAACATGATGGGTGGCTTACTTCTCCTACTTGGGGCTTCTGTTTCCTCTTCACCTCTGTTCTGTCACTTCCACTAGAGCTGGTGTAAGCCTGAACACTCCTACCCAGACAGCAGGCAGAGGCTGCCAGACATCCTGAGCAAGTGATCCTTTAGCACAGCATCTAGATTAGTGTAACCATGGGGAAAACACTGGCCAAAAAACAGACAGAATTTCCAAAAGGTAAATTTCTGTGTATTCACGCCTAATCTTCCAAAAGTTGTGTAAATAATTTTATCTACCTTCCCCCATCATTTGCACAATTTTTATCAAGTCCAAACGTAATTTAAAATGAGGTAGGTAGTTTCTCTCTAATCATGCCTTCATCTTTGTGGCGACTGTTGAGGCCTGTACTTGAAAGCACTAGTTTCCCACTTAGGGGACCCCAGGGTGGGCAGCAGGACCTGCAGGGGCTTCTCAGTTGGCTATTTTCTCAATCTCGTCCAAATCATCCGTGTCCAGTCTTTCTATTTTCTTATCTGAGAATAAAAAAAGATTCAAAGAAATCAACATGGAGTTACATGGAGACACAAGCAGGGAAGGGGCAGCCCAGCAGGGAGAGAAAACACACAGGTCTCTGCCCTGGCTGGGAATGAGCCCTGCCTCTGCCCAGTTAAACCCAAAGGCTTCTGGTGCCTGAGATAGACACTGACGACAACAACAGTCCGAGTCCAAGGCCCTCAGCCAGGCCAAGGGGAACTGACATTCGAGTCCTGACACTCAACTCCCAGGTGTGCTCTTAGAGGACTTCCCGATTGTAGGGGAGGAGAGGAATGTGCAAAGGGACAGAGCCTCTCTAGGGGCCACAGGACTACCTACCCTTCCACCCACCCCTGGACTTGCCCCATAAGGAAAGGCAGGACACTCCCAGGACTCACTAAAATGCTCCTGGATTCTGTTGAGGATGTTCATGCTGTGCTTGCTGTCGACCATGTTCACTG
>PVJC01042098.1:0-15071 GCA_004026665.1 Murina feae
TGAGGGGCCAATGTCTGTTTGCAAGCTGGCCAAGCTCCCCAGTGGAGACCCTCACCCCAGGGGGTGTGGCAAGCCTGGGTGAGGGGCTGAGGGCAGTTTTCAGGCCGGCCACAGCTTCCACTGACCCTACGGGCCACCCGCCTGGGAAGCTGATGGTTGGGTGGCACTGTCCACCCCATGGCCTCCCGGGTGGGGGCCGCGGGGTCTGGCCACCTGTTCCCCGCGCCCTGGAAGGCTCCCGCCTGGGAAGCTGATGGTTGGGTGGCACTGTCCACCCCATGGCCTCCTGGGCGGGGCTGCGGGGGTCCAGCCGCCTGTTCCCCGTGCTCCCCGGAAGGCTCCCGCCCAATAAGTCGAGGCTGCAGCGGCAGGGCTGCGGAGATCCAACCATCTCGCCCCCGCCCCCTGGAACGCTCCTGAGGCTGCGGGCAGCAGAGCCACTGGGATCCGACCGCCCCGTCCCCGCGCCCCAGAACGCTCCGAGGTAGTGGGGCTGAGGGGGTCCTGCTGCCTTGTCCCCGCACCCAGGAACGCTCCCGAGGCGACGGGAGGTGGGGCTGCGGGGATCCAGCCGCCCCACGCCCCGGAACGCTCCGAGGTGGAGGGGCTGAGGGGCTGAGGGGGTCCTGCCGCCCTGCCCCCACGCCCCGGAGCCTTCCCGGGCGGGGGCAGCCGCCTGGTGCCCACCTCCCCCCCACCCCGGCTCCCACCTGGAAAGGCATCCGCAGGCCCAAGGCACTGGATGCCTTCTCAGGCGGGAGGCTCCCAAGATGGTGGAGGCCGCAGCCCTGGAGAAGCCGCACACCAGGGCTGCGTCCTCTGCCATCTTGGCTGGGCTAATTTGCATACAGCAGCTCTGATTGGCTGGTGGGCGTGGCTTACCTGTCTCGGAGAAACGGTTAATTTTAATATTTTGCTTTTATTAGTTTAGATATTTGGGGAGAAGTACATTGAGAATATGAAAATATCTGTTTTACCTTAAACTTTCACCTACTAATTTTAGCATCCTTTAGTGGACCTCACCTGAAGCAACTATTACTATAGTGTTATCAGGGTTTTTATTTATTAATTAAAATGCTTCTTGTTTTTAAATAAATAGGCTGATTTGAACCAAATTTAAGGCAATAAATATGTCAAATTTCTTTCCAGCTTTAAAAAATATTGACAAATAAAATATGTAAGTTTAAGTTGTACAATGTGACAATTTGATATCCATATACTATATTGAAAGGTGATTACCACAGTAAAGTTAGTTAAACACTATCTCCTCACATAATTACGTGTGTGTGTGCATGTGTGTGTATGTGCGTGGTGATAACATCAAGATTTACTCTCTTTCAAATATATAATACATTATTGCTAACTGTTCACTATGCTGTATTTCAGATTCCTGGAATTTATTAATCTTATAGCTGGAAGTTTTTACCCTTTGACTGACATTCCCCATTTCTCCCACTCCTGCAGTCCCTGGCAACCATCAATATTCTATTTCTTTGAGTTGGCATTTTTAAATTCCAAATATAAGTGAAAACATGTAGCATTTGTCTTTTATGTGTCTGACTTATTTCACTTAACATAATGCCCTCAAGGTCCATCCATGTTGTTGAAAAAGGCAGGGTTTCTTTTTTTATGGCTGAATAATATTTCATTGTGTGTGTGGTTGTATGTATTTTCATTATTCATCCATCAATGGACACAAGCTGTTTCCATGTCTTGGCTATTGTGTATAATGCCACAATAAACATGGAGGTGGACATATCTCTTCCATATATTTTTATCAGTGTCTTTGTATATATACCTAGAAGTGTGATTATCAGGTTATGTGGTAGTTCAATTCTTAATTTTTTAAGGACCCTTAATACTGGATTCTACAGTGGGTCTAGAAACTTACATTCCTACAAACAGCGCACAAAATTTCCATTTTCTTCATACCCTTGTCTCTTGTGTTTTTTATAATAGCCATTTTTACAGGTATGAGATGATATCTCATGAAATGCTTTTAAGGAAGAGTTGTCTCCTCTTCCCATTTATTTATTCAATAACTTATTTATATTATGATTGATTCATGGTTATTAATTTTATTAATAGGGTTATAATATTATATTACTGTTATTTAATTTGCTAAGTTCTTCCATTTCTGGCCATTGAGTACTCTTTCAGGCTCCTGTGTCCTTTTCACATGTTTGCATCCTTTGTTTTTGAGTACTTCCTTATTTTTTAGCAGGATGATTTATGCTCGTATATTCTCCTTGCCCCAGCCCTGGAAAAAACCTGTTCTCCAAGGAGTGCTCATAACTTCTTAACATGTTTATATCACTTCTGCTTCACCAAGCAGTTCTTCGCTGCTGCTTGGAATTGAGTCAAAAATAACAGAATGACAGGTTAAAGGTTCTCTTTTATGGTTGTACAAACTTTTGAGAATATATACTTTTTTACTGTAATGAACGTTGAATTTGCATTCAACAAATATTTGTTAAGAGCCTATTCTCGTTAGTGTTGAATTAGATATGAGGATTCCTCTTTCTGGTACCTGAGGGGTATTGTCTGGACAGTTTCTTACATATTTTGAAACCTTACTGTAGTAGAAGAACCTTTCATTGAGTAACCCAAGTTTTGTTTTGTCATGCCTCATCTGTTTACACGGGACTCCATTAGTCTAAAATGTCCCCAAATACCAATATGTAAGGTACACTCCAGGGGTGTGTCCTGTGTGCTCACAAACAAGGCCAGTGAGTCATGTTCAGTTACCATGAAGAAGCCGCTGTTTGTTTCTTGTCCTGTTGACCCAACTCTCTTCCTCTCAGAGTCAACAGAGAAAAAAAGTTTTCTCCTTTAAGTAACTTTTGACTTAGCAGGCTGCTTTGTCCCAAAGTCTATAGAATTGTTAGTGAAAATGGTAATTTTGGTGGCTGCTTATGGCATTCACCCATTACCTACCCACATCTCTTTCTTAAGATCTGGTCATTAGTTCCTCATGGGACTGGATCAGGAGACATCACCATGTACTTCTCAGAGCCCACTATCCTTCCAGCTGAAGATGGCTTTGTCCTTCAGGGAACATCTTTGTGCCCACTGGCCTTTTCTCTTAAGACATGATGACATCCAGGAGGCTCTTTTCTCTTACAAATAAACTTGTTATGTCCCTTCTGTTCACCAGGCAGGTCTGACTCCCCAGTGGTGTGTTGTGATTGAGCTCAAGCTGCCACACAAACCAGGCTTACAGAGAGCTGAAAATGATCACTTTGCGTTTATTACCCCAAGGTTCTTATTATACTCCTTAAGTCTACATGGAACAAGTATAATTTCTAATATGTCCACCTTCCAAGATGGAAGATAGCTTTCATTTCCTGCTCCCCTCAAAACTATTTTTCCAGGTCAAGCATACTCAGGACTTTTTGTCAGTCTTCATAGGACTTATTTCATGTTTCCTCCCCATTTGGGCCCCTATCCTGTGAATATGCTCTGGTCTATCTATGACTTTCCAAAAATGTGAGGTCAAAGAGAATATCTGCCTGACCAGGGAAGATTAGATTATCACGTCTTTTGTTCTATCTACTATGCAGCTTGTGGTAGCTAAAAATATAATTCTTTAATATTGGATTTATAGTTAAGCCATATCTCCACAAATGACAGAAGTTCAGAATTTAAAAGTGACTTAATAATCAAAGATGTGATAAAAATAGCCATAGTTATTTTGATATTTTAAAAAATAGCATACTTCCAGAATTATGTCTAGTTAACATTTCTGAAGATGCAATCCTTTTTTTTTTTTGATAAATATATTTTATTGATTTTTTACAGAGAGGAAGGGAGAGGGATAGAGAGTTAGAAACATCGATGAGAGAGAAACATCTATCAGTTGCCTCCTGCACACCCCCCACTGGGGATGTGCCCGCAACCAAGGTACATGCCCTTGACCAGAATCGAACCTGGGACCCTTGAGTCCACAGGCCGATGCTCTATCCACTGAGCCAAACCAGTCAGGTCAATGCAAACCTTTTTTTATATTTAAAAACCTATTATTCTTTTAAAATTATATTTAAATTTATATTGAAATTATTACAGATGTCCCCTTTTATCCTCCTTGACCCCTTTCAACCACACTTCCTCCCCAGGTCTTCACCACTCTATTGCCTGTGTCAATGGGTTATGTATATATGCATACAAATTCTTTGGTTAATCTCTTCCTGCCCACCCCCTTCCCCCTTCCATCTGCAATTTGTCAGTCTGTTCCATGCTCCCATGTCTCTGGATCTATTTTGTTCACCAATTTGTTTTACTTATTAGATCCCACAAATGAGTGAAGTCATGTGGTACTTGTCTTTCTCTGTCTGGCTTTTTGGCTTAGCATAATCGTCTCCAGGTCCCTCCAGGCTGTCTCAAAGGGTAAGAGATCCTTCTTTTATGTGGCTGCATAGTATTCCATGGTACATATATACCACATCTTTTTCATCCACTCATCTACTGATGGGCTCTTGGGCTGTATAAGTCCTAAAGAGAAATAAAAATAAAAACCAGGAAAAAAAATGGAAAGGCTAAGAAAGATAAGTTATGTAACTTCTGGGCAGCCTATGAATTTATGCATGCTTTCTTTATTTTTTTTCCTCGACATAGATCAAAAACAGGTATATATATTGGCTGAGCCCAACTAGAGTCAGAGAGTGCAGTGTTCCTGGTCACAAGGCCAGATAGGAATAGCTCTGTAGGGACAAACAACATATATCCAGAATTCTGTAGAAGGTCACCAAAGAGAATGGAAGGATGATAGAATTCTAATTTATGTATCCTGACTCTCAGAACTCAAGAATTAAATTATTGGTAATTAATTTCATATTGAAACCAGACTAAACGGCATCATTTTGTTGTTGTTGTTGATCCTTACCTGAGAGTGTTTTTCCCATTGCTTTTCAGAGATAGTGGAAGGTAGGAGCAGGGGTGATGGGAGGAGGAGAGGGAGAGAAGCAGGGGGCAGCGGGGGAGGGAGAGAGAGAGAGAGAGAGAGAGAGAGAGAGAGAGAGAGAGAGAGAGGAATGCACTTAACTGGAAATCAAACCTCCCACCCTTAGACTGACACTCAAACCACTGAGCACTCTGGCCAGGACCTAAGTGGCATAATTCTTAAGAGTCTTTCTTCTCAAAGAGCAAAGTTTAGAGTTTAGTTTTGAAACAAGACAGACCTAGTTTTAAATTCTGGCAACATTTCAGAACTTGTGTTTTGAAAAAATTGTGCGTGTTTTTAATCCTAGAATTTTTCACCTACTAAGAGCGTCTGCCTCATTATTGATTGAAAGTCTTAAATGAGATAGTGCATGTAAAGTTCTTAGCACAGAACTTCTTACATTAGAAAGCATTCAATAATGTTAGCCATTGTTATTTTGAATCATTGCTTGCTGAAATAATATCTTGATTTTTCTTTACATAGTGCAAAGAATATTTATATAATTTATCTCATCTGTTTCTTGTGAAAACTTGTCAAATAGGTAGGTAGATATTATTATTATTACAATTGGAAGATGTTAAACATGACTTGCCTTAATTAATTAGTGGAAGAAGAGAGACTATTAGAATTCAATCTACAGAATTAAAATCCCATAAACTTTTTTTTAATTATACCTTTCCTGTTGAATATTATTATTTTATTTTCTTTATTGATTAAGGTAATACATATGTATCCTTATTCCCCCCTTGTTTTCTCACCCCCACTCATGCACTCACTCCCCTGGTGTCTGAGAGATCAACCAAAGGACTTGTATGTATGAATATAAGCATAACCAATGAACACAGACAAAATCTCATAAACTTTCAAATAATTTACAATGCCATTGTAAACTCCATCTATTAGGAACAGACAGAGAGCTGATACTTTAGGAGAATTGCTCTTAGTAGTATGAGACAATGATATAGAAACACAAAATGTATGTAGATGGTGTTTTGAGGTGGGCAGGTATTTTGAAGATAATACGAGGAAGATGATCTATAGGGTTTCCTTCTGTGCCGTGCATTCTTGTCACTAAGTGCAAAGGTGGTTCATAGTCTACAGACTTTTTTTGTTGTTGTTGTTGGCAGAAAGAAATTAGTCTCAAGAAAGTAACTCTTAAACAACCATCTTGGAAATTCAGCGACTAGAACTGGATCCTGAGTTGAAAGAAAAATAATTCTTTTCTTTAAGGAAAATTGTTATTTTAATGAACCTAAGTTTGTAGAATGATGATAAAAAAATACAGTATAGTACTTCTGGTTAATTAGCCTATGTGCTTGTTTTGGCTGTTGGCTGAATTACTTTATTCACAGTCTCTTATCTTACTAATGAAAACTTGATTGAAACTGACCTAGGTATAGCTCATTATTGAAACTAACTTTCTTGAGCAATCAGATGTAATTTGAAGGTTAATCTTAACTTGAAGGCTAGAGTGCACCTAAACTATTCAATTTAAATGTTACCTTGCTTCTTTTAAAAGATTCTCAAAGAAGAAGATTCAATACTAGAGACATAAGTAGTTAATCAACTACTTGTCAAAATGCAATTTCTCGATGCCTCCATTTCTTCTTTAATAAAAAAAGGAGTAAGTTATTCTGATTACAAAGCCCAATAGAGGCAAAAAAAATGACCACCTATTCCATGCAAAATTATAAATGAAAAAAGAAAACCAAACAAAATATATGCAAATAAATTATAATAATATTTTGCAGATAATAAACAAAGACTGAGTGGGATTTAATCCAGGGACATGGATTAATAAAAAGAAATCTAATAATATGTTATAGAAAAAAAACATAATAAATGTATAAGAATAATTTGATTAGTTCAACATCACTTTAAACTCTTGGTAAAGTAAAAACAGAAGAAACAGATTTAACAAAATAAACAGCGAGGAGTTTCATGGACCAATAATGAGAAATGTGTCATGAGCCAAGAGTTTTGATTAGCTGAATTTTATTCTCTAGATTGAGAGAAAAAAATGAAACATGCCAGAAATAACTATTAAAAATAATATTAGCTGTTTAAAACAAAGATATTCCTAAAAATGTCTGAATTAAGATAAAAATATTTTCACTCTGTGAAAAATTCAGTTTTGTAGATTCTAGCCAATACAATAAGCATGAAAATATTAGTAAAACAAGCAATATGAATTCTAGACTAAGAAAAAAAGCTACCATTATTTTCAAGAGACATAATTTTATGCATAGAAAAAAATCCAAGAGACTATACATTAAAAATATTGAAGTTCAGTTCTTTGGCACATTTTAAGACTAATATGTATAATAAAATATACACTTATATTGGCGTAACAAATTATAACTGTAATATAGTATATTTAAAATATTCTTTTTGGCTCCCCCCACTGAGCAGTGGAATTTTTTCCCCTCTCCCATAAATCTGCTCTCACTTTTAACTTGCTTTGACTAATAAGTTGTGAGTAAACCAAGGTCATGCAACTTTGAGCCTCAGTTTCTAGAGGTCCTGCAGCTTTCCCTTTGGCTGTTTTTGAACAATACTCTTAATGTGAAGAAGCCCAGTCTCTAATAGAGGATCAAAAGGTCACACGGAGCAGAGATGAGCTAAACCAGCTGGCTGACTAAGCTAACCAACCAGCTGACAGCCAGCATCAACCACTAGCCATGTGAATGAGGCCGCGTTGGCCAATTCAGTTCCAGTAAACCAAAAGATGACCACAGCTACATAAATGACTCAGATGAGACCAGAAAGCATACCGGCTCCCCACAATTGAGCTTAGCTTAAATTTCCCACCAATAGGATTTTGAAGAAATAAATGTTTAAACCACTAAATGTTGGGTGGTTTGTTACTCAGTTATATATAATTAGTAAAAGAAGATACAGGATTTACAATAGCGAAAGAAAATTAGAAAGTGCCTAAGAATATATTTAACAAGCACTATGCAAAACTTATCTACAGAAGATCATTATACAACTTTAGGAAGAATATAAAATGACATATTAATAAGTAAGAGCACGTACAATATTTTTGAAAGGAAAATGGTAAAGATATCAACACTCTCCAAAAATAATCTATATATTGAGTAATATGGCCTATCATATCTTCACTGACAAATTGAAGATAACTTTTTATGAAGAATATTGGAAATAAATTTTAAAAAACTTAGAAAGATGAATAATAAGGAATGGTTTGCACTTTCAGTTATACTAGTAAACACACCCTAACGCTGCATTAATATGGTAACCACTGACCACATATGGCTATGAAAATTTTAATTAAAATAGAATGAAATAAAAATTACATTCCTCACTGACCTGTGGCTACCATACTGCACAGTGCAGAAACAGGATGTTTCCATCACCTCAGAAAGTCCTACGGGACATTGGACAGTGCTGCGCTAAAGCTATAGTAGTTGAAGTGGCATAGTGTAAGTCCAGATATGTGAGTGGATGAAAATAAACTGCATGAAGCAGGCATAGGCATATGTACAGATTTAGTGTATGGAGATTTAGCATTTCTTCAATGAAATAATTACATTAATAGGAAAATTATAAATTGTTTAACGGTTTGTGTTGGTGCAATTGAGTGATCATTTGGAAAAAAATAAAGCTAGATCCTATTTCACATCAATTACAAAACAATTTTACATAGATTAAGAGATTTAGGTAGTAAAGATATAAAATTAAAAAATAAATTACAAAAGAGTTAAAGTAATTAAAATTTATAATTTTGGGGGTGGGAAATGATTATCTCTACATTGTATAATATTATAAATTGTAAGAAAAAAAAGATAGGTCTGGTTCCAATTCAGAAACAAAAACCTCTATGGCTATTTTGGTTTTTATTGCCTCCTTACAAAAAAAAAGCTTCAAAAATGTAGTGGCTTTAAATAAAAACCTTGGTTCATAAATCTGGAATCTGGGTAGGGCTTAGCAAGAATAGTTTGTCTTCCCTCGGTGCATCAGCTGGAGTGGCTCAGGCAGGGCTGGTTGACATGGCTGGTTGGCAGTTGGAGTTTAGCCGAAACTATGTGCTGAGAGGCCCAGTTTTTCTCCACATGAACCTTTCCATCAGGCTGCTTGGCTTTCTCATGACAAGATGGTTGGATCTCAAGAGCAAGTGTCCCAAGAGACAGAGAGTGAAAGCTGCCAGTTTTTAAAGGATCGCGCCAGATACCAGCACAACTTCATTTCTATCACATTCTAACGGTCCAAACAATGACAGAGCCCACCCACGTTTAAGAGAAGGGGGCATAGAGCCCACTCTGGATGGGAGGACATCAAAGAATATGTGGCCATTATTAACCTACCTCAATGGCAAAGAATAATAAAAAATAAACAAATAAAGGAAGCACTATTTTTTAAAAGGCCTCATAGGGATTAAAAAGAACAAGGGGACAGTTATGTACAAAATAGTCATGGGGGTGTAAAGTACAGCACAGGGAACATAGTAATATTATGTAACTATGCATGGTGCCAAGTGGGTACTAGAAATATAACGAGGAATACTTTGTAAAATATATGTTTGTCTAACCACTATGCTGTACACCTGAAACCAATACAACATAGTGAATGTAAACTGTAAGCAAAAATAAAGACAAATTGGAGAGCTGAATAAAGGGTTTTATGGGAAAAATACAAAAAGAAAACTATAAAATCATTATTAAAGTTTAATTAAATGTTTAACTGTAGTAAGTCAACTTCAATAATTGTAAAATAAATATTCATAATAGACTTTTAAAAAGACAGAAAAAATCTTAAAGACAGATAAAAAGACATTATAATCAGAAGGAAAAAAGGAGTGAGAAAGAGCACACTGACATCTTTTAAAACTTATTTACCTTTACTTACATTTACATTTTAATGGAAAAAACCAAAAAGTTTAAAAATATAAGCCAAAGTTTTACAGTGGTTATTTTGGGGGCTGATGTCATAATCCACAGTTCACAAAACTGAATATTATATTTGAATTTTTAATAGTGAGCATTTATTATGTTTATTTTACAAAAACGTAAAGGCATTTTCACTAAAGAAGTTTCAAGGGGAAGAAATGAATCATTTAAAACTTTGGCAAGAAGTCCTAATGAAATAATGTCTTCAGGCAAGAGACAACCAGATGTTACATGCCTTCTAAAGCAAGTTCACATCACCACAGATAAAGTATTCTGGTCAAAAAAAAAAAAGCAAACAATCAGATTAAGCCTCTGTCTCTCAAAAAATGGAGCTATTCCTTAAATTAGTCAAGTCAGATTCCTTGGTCTCAGTGTCTTCATTCTGCAAAAACAAGTGAGACTACAAAATAAACAATTAAAGATGGTGTAGGTCCTTTTCATGTCTGATAGTGTATGATCCAAATGCCTCATTCTCCTTTTCACATAGGCTTTACTATTTCAATATGTTCTTTATTTTTAATTTATAGAAAGTATAGGGAATGCGGGACATGTTGTAAGATAAAACTAGGGATGCAGTCATTAAAGTCCATAACAAGGAAAGCTCTAGAGGTTAGATGACTTGGTTGCTTCAAGATAATAGGGAGTGGGGAGAATGGAATCCTGTATTGTATGGATCAGGGTTTTCAAACTTGTCACTATTGATATTGTGGCCAGGTAATTCTTTGCTGTCAGGGTGGTCATATGCACTGTAGAATATTTTAGCAGCATCCATATCTCTACCTACGACATGTCATTGGAACTCTGCGTCCTGGTCCCCAAGTCGTGCCCATCAACAATCTCTCCAGAAAAAATTGCCTAGAATTGAGAACCACTACCATAGACTTAAATATTACAGTGAAACAAAAACAAACAAAACAAAGCAAACACTCCTCTGAAACAAAAATTTTGCTTTTTTTATTCTGATTTATATAAAAAACTATAAAGAAGATTTGTAAGACAAGTGGAAAAATATCATCAATAACTGGATATTTGATGATCCTATAAAATAAAAGGCTAATATGCAAATCGACCAAACAGCAGAATATCCAGGCACTATGATGCACACTGAGCACCAGGGAGCAGATGCTGAACACAGGAGCTGCCCACTCATGGTCAGTGCACTCTCACAGGGGAAGCACCATTCAGCCAGAAGCCGGGCTCATGCCTGGTGAGAGCAGTGGTGGTGGTGGGGGCCTTTCTTGCCTCTGTGACAATGCTAAGGATGTCTGACTGCTGGCTTGGGCCTAAGCTGTCAGTTGGACAACCCCTGAGGGCTCCCAGACTGTGAGACGGTGCAGGTTGTGCTGAGGGACCCCTTCCCCGCCCCCTGGAGTACATGAATTTCATGCACTGGGCCTCCAGAATTTTAGTAATTGCTAAATTTGGATGTGTGATGTAATAATGGTGTTGTGATTATTGTTATATTTTTTTAGTAATGTACATTGAATATACAGTAGGTCTTATGGTGCGACACAGTGTGATTTTCACTGTAAGTTGGAACCCACCTACATAGCACCTACATCATTCACATGGAGCACATGCACAGCAGTAATGAAGTGAAGCAGTAAAAAAAAATTAAAAGAAAGATAACAATTCTTGACCTTTACTTGTGGTTAATAAATAATCAAAAACATAAAGCACATATATACATATGTCCAAATGAAGGAACTTTTTTTTATAAATACTGTAAATGGGAGATGGCAACGTAACCACAAAACGATGTTGAGTCTGACATTACTTGAGGACTGCCTGAATTATATATATACTAGAAGCCCGGTGCATAAAATTCATGCATGGGTAGGGTCTCTAGGCCTGGCTGGCAATCAGGGCTGATCTGTGGGGTGACTGGTGGGGCGATTGGGGGGGGTTCCCACTGGCACCCACCTTGGCTGGCCTGGGGCCTGTGGGTTGAGGGTAGTTCCTGCATTAAGTGCTTGCCTCCTGGTGGTCAGTGTGCATCATAGTGACTGGTCGTTCCACCAGTAATTCTGCCGCTTGGTCAGCCATTCAGTCGATTTGCATATTAGGCTTTTATTATATAGGATTAGAATATATATAGTGTTGCTTTAAAAATGTAGTTGAGGGTGGTGAGTGAATAAACAGATAGATGTTTAGATGAAATAAGATTGGCTATGTGTTGATAATAACTGAAACTAAATAATAGATACATGGGTGGGCTCATCGTTCTACTCTCTAACTAACTCGCATGTTTGACATTTTCCATTAATGAATGTTTTAAAATGATAGTAGTATAAAATGGTATTTATACATATTCCGGTACCTACCAAAAGAAACAGCTAAAAAGAGATAAAAGCGGCAGACTCTGGGGCAGGATAGGGTGCGATCTGAGTACTGTTATCTTTGCTACAAATTTTTTAGCACTGTTTCACTATTATAGCCATGTATATCAAATAATTTGATGAACAATTTAAAAAATCCTAAAATCCCAAAACAAACAAACACGGAAGGGATGTGATTGATTTTATTATTTTTCTTGTGAAGAGCTACTTTAGGTCAGAAATATAAAAATTTCTGTGTATAGATCAAGTTAAATAACCTCCTGAGGAAGTAGTCAGCGGAATCCAGGGTGTAGAATATGGTGTGTGGCACATGACTTTCTTCTGAGGTAGGTCTGGCTGCCCTCTTTTTCACTTTTAACTTTTTCTTAAACACGTTAAGAGAGCAGAGGCCTTCTGAGGAGGAGGGGATTTCTGCTGATGTCCTGTTGCTTGTAATAGCAGACAAAGAAGAACTGTTCCACTGGGTCACAGCTGCCCATCAACTCCCTCTGACTCAGTGCTTAGACCTACAGTGCAAAGAGGAGTCTGTTTGCACACCTGAGCATCTCTTAGAGGGTGAAAAGTCTTCCTTTTTCTTGTCTCGTGTCTCCTGGCCTAAGCTGTGTTTGCTAGTGCAGCTTTTATCAGCGCCTCTGTTGGGGGAGAAGGCAACATTGCCAACTATTACTAAGTCTTATCTCTTATTTTTGCCATTGATTGTTGTTTGTGCGGTGTCTTGGCAGGGAGCCCGGAATGGACGAAGAGTAAATGGATTATAATACCAACACCCCACCCTGAACTGTAACAATTTTCATAGTTACAAGCAAAACAAACACTGCTTTTGACCTACTATTCCTATGCCTTGTCAGGAGCATAACACTACCTCCTCAGAGGTAACATGCAGTATCAGCCCAGAACTCCTAGGAGACAAAACAACAGTGACCAGAGGCCAGTGTGTGGGAACAGGCCAGCAGGTAACGTGTTTTGAAAGGAGCCCTAAAGGCTCTTGAGTTCTGAGGTTTGTTCCCCAAAGTTTCCAGGCTACCATGGTGCTTAAAACCGCCACTTTTACAGTCACCTCTTTGTGTAAATACATGATGTTTTCAGAAGCTTTTCTTGTGAAGATCCACTTTAGATCAGAAATATAAAAATTTAATACAAATGTGTACTATGGAGAAAGAACACACTAATTCTGTGCAACCGCAGATTGCCTGAGCACAGATTGGTTAGAGAGGAAGGAGCTCTAGGAAGGCATTACAGAATAGTGCTTTCTACGGGGAACCATGGGAAGGCTCAGGGAGAATATGAGAGCAAAAGGAGTATAAGGAAGAGAAATATGGGGAAGCACTTGGGAAGGCATGGCCTGGGTAGAAAGAACCCCGGCCAGAGAGGGGATAGCAAAACCCCTAGAGTTTAGACCAGCATTGTGCTTTAGAACTCTCTGCAGTGATGAAAATGTATATCTGTACTGTTCAATACAGTCATTGTTAGCTTGCTAGAGAGCTCTTAAAACGTGTTTGGTGTGACTGAGGAACTGAGTTTTAAATATTACTTTATTTAAATTGGAACTTAAATCACTACACATGACTAGTGGCCCCGTATCCAATAGTATATATCTAGATGAAGGATATGAGAAGTGGGGGAAAAAATCACAGAAAAGCAACAGGTGGGGAAACCAAAGATACATTTTACTTAATCCACACTTTGTATGATATCACTGTGTTTTTTCCAGGCAATGAGTAGTTTATAAATTACAAATTATTTTACATTTGCAAATTAACTTGTACCACGAAGTGTTGTGAGGTTAATAGATTGATTGGATTCATTCTTCATGATCTTATTTTACTCATATGAACGCAGCCAAATGCAGGGAAGAAGAACCCTACTCAATTGTCAGAAAGGGATTCTTTGCTTACTATTTGAGAAAGGCTGCTTTACTTTTCCTAATATATAATTGCAAGTGTCGATATCGTTTTTTCGTTTTGAATAATGATTGTTTTTGTTCATTGTCAATGTCTAGTCAAGGCACTTATAAGGGCCAGAGCCCCATTCACCGAAGCTCAACTAAGGTGGAGTAAGGAACATTCTTCTCACAGTCCTCAGAAGTACCGCCACCTCTTGGAACAATCAATCAAACAAGCCCAACGACTTCTCTTTGAATGCTAGTTGGACATATTGGCATAGAAATAGAATTTTCCTTCCTGGTATTACTGAGATGCATAATAAAAGTGTTTTTTATTGTTCTTTTCTTAAATCAAGGCTGAGCTATTCAGAAAGTATTAATTAACTGGCACCAGAAATGTTGCCTAAATCACCTGGAGGATGTTGGGGGCCATGAAGCATAGATGAGGATGAAAATCATCTCTTTCAGCATAGCCTAAATCAGAAGAATCTTCCCGTTGCTCAGGAGGAGACAGAATTCCCTTTGGAATCTCTGGAAGGTCCTCCTAATTAATGTGGCCAGCCTAAATCATGTCATTACCATGCCAGATGGTTACTCTAGAGAGAATTCTGTAAACTTCCCATTTCATGCCACGTGAAAATCTCCTGCCCCAAGACTTCTCATGTTGCTGGAGTTCTCACATTCTTGTGGTCACCCATAACTCTGAAATGCTGCTTCCTCTGAATTAGTTGATTTGGACCAGGAATCATCTTGCCTTCCTGTGGCTCGTGTTCCTATTCCATACTGTATCAAACTGAATGTGAAACGTATACATTTGCTCATTTTCCATATTCTTGTCATCACAAAGCATGTGAATCAGAATTAAAGATTTTACTTACATATAAGTTATGATCTAGACCTCTTTCTGGGAGGTGAAGATCCTGCCTTGTGCTACTTAAATAGGGGAGGAGATCAAATAACTCATCAGGAGAGGGGTCAAAGAAGTGGACCTGCAGCTGTAG
>PVJC01042099.1:0-15062 GCA_004026665.1 Murina feae
GGTCTTCTGTCCTGGCCTGCAGCCTTGGCCACAGGTTATAGGCTTGGGTGGAGGTGAAGCTGGGATTGGAGGGGCAGGGGTGGAGCCAGTGATCAGAGTGAACTACAGAGGAAACACTGTTTCTGACCACTCATTGGCTAAGCTCCCTATATGCCACTGGTAATATTCTTCGTAACTTGGATAATAAGAATCCAAAAAGGCGATCTAGGGTTTTTCCACCACACTCCTGGAGAAAAACAATAAAGGTCCACTGCTGGAGGGTTAAGATATGTCATATCCTGCCCTAACTGGTTTGGCTCAGTGCATAATGCCTCAGCCTGCTGACTGCAGGATCTGGGTTCAATTCTGACCAAGGGCATATATCTAGGTTGCAGGCTCCTCCCTGGCTGGGGCCCAGGTCAGGGCATATGCAGGAGGCAACCAATCAAAGTGTTCCTCTCACTGTGTTGTTTATCTCCATTTTTCCCTTCTCTTCCACATTCTCTAAAAATCAATGGAAACATATCCTCAGGTGAGGATTCAAAAAAAGAAAAGAAATGTCATATCCTACACATCTTGCAAATGCCTAAAGAAAGTTGTCATTTTTTCATGGTGAAGGGACTGGAGTCTGTGTTGATGAAAACACCTTGGTGGCTGCAGTGACTGGCAATGGCTGCAGCAGTAGGGTGATGGGGCTGGTGTCTTCCCCTGATTAGCATGGTTGCCTCCCACAAAAGGAGGCCAGACTGCAGCTCAGGCCCTCTCCCCAAGGGGAGCAGGGAGCGAGCCTAAGCCATCAATAGGACACCTCCTGAGGGCTCCCAATATGTGAGAGGGGGCAGGCTGGGCTGAGGAAGCCCCCCCCCTCCCTCAGTGCACAAATTCCATGCACTGGGCCCCTAGTTTGCTATAAATAAAATACTAAATGATATCCTAGACAATTAAAGCATGTTAGCTATTTGATCTCAGTGCAAAAGAACACTAATATTAACATAGTTTAGATAAACTCAGACTCATCTATGTTGTCTGCCAACCAAATATACTCCTTAGAGTTTAAACCTTGAAACAGTAGCACTTCTATATCCTTACCCTCAAACTAAGCCTACCTCTAAAAAATAGAGAAGTAGGGAAAATAAAAGTTTGCATTTTTAAATCCCTTCTTCCCTAAAACAGTATCCACTTTCATGATCATGCAAAAACCACAGGATCAATATCTTTCAACAGAAGCCTTCTAGCATGTTCTTCATTCTTAAGAGAAGTATTTTAGACACAATAATTAAGATTAAAATTTACAATAGCAGTTAAATGATATGATATCTGTGATTAGTTTCAAAATAATCTTAGATGAGTGAAATGAACAGGTATAAAGATGAAACAAGAAAGTCCATAAGTCAAATCATTGCTGAAGCTAGATAATATAAATGGTGGTTCATTATAGAATTCTTGTTACTTCTGTATATGTTTAAATTCTTCCATGCTAAAATATTTTAAAATGAAAAGTGTAAGTTTTTTAAAGAGATAATAACAACCTTCACTATCCTAAGGCTAAGAAAGATTATGTTCATTTCATGTCTTAAATGAGGCACTGCCCTCATTTTATTTTATAAAATAAAAAAGTAGGCAACTCTACAAAATCAAGATAAAGTCCCTCTCTTCAAGCTAATCTCAGCCAGTATGATTAATGTTTCATTTGGCTTGGACATGCCTTAAATTCCAGCTGAATATATTATACACATACACAATTTAACCCATATCCAAGTTCTTCAATTATCTCTTTAAAAACTGAAAAAGGTGCCTAGTGGATGCAAAACTAATAGTACCACTTGGTTCAGGTTTGTAGGAAACTGTTCACACTGGAAATCTAACTTGTGAATGCCTGAGGTAACTGCACAACTACAATATTTGCATTTGCCTAAGGTAATGAACTAAAAATACAATATCTACTGCTCTGAATATCAGCTCATTGTTGAACACCAATATGCTACACATCAGTGATGCCATTATTAATTGTATAACACCAATCAAGTGACCTCAGAGGAGAAAGGGAATACTACTAGATTTTAATTCTCAAATCATCCCCAAGGAGTGCCAAGTGTTGGAAGAAATGGCACTCAAACAATGTGATTCCAAATCTGGGAGCAATCCACATGCTCAGACTCATCTTAGCAAAGAGCTGGGTTTAATCCTCAGTGGAAAACTCTAGAGAAATTCTGGCATTGTAATGCATTTTTCTCCCTTTAAAAAGAAGATGTAATTGAAATTAGATTGGCACCCAAAGTCCCGGGATCCTAGTACATATTTCCTGTGTACTGGAAAATCTGCTGAACAAGATGGTGAGTTTAGCGGGGGGACGTGGTAGAGTAGGAAAAGATCTTAATGCCATGTCGCCAAACTATGACCTTACTGAAATATCTTTTCCCCAAGATCTCCCATGAACAGTATTGTCCAGGCTCAATGCAGTCTTCAGCATCTCCTGAGAACCTGCTCTGTTGTTTAACAGGACCAAATTCTGGAAGATTCCATTACTCCAAACCTACCACCCACATGCATTTTGAATATTCACAGAGAAAATGGAGTGGCTCTTTCTATTGATTGTCAAATGAGTCTCTTCCCAATGAAAAATTCTGTGATGCTTGTAAATGTCTGCTTTGGGTACCAAAATCTGCTGCCAGAGTTTCTAAAGAGCTAAAGCAAATGAAAGAACTGCCTGCTTTTCTTCAGAGAAACTCCAACTCTGGCTAGTTACCTCTTGCCCATTCCTCAAAGGATTCAGTAGCTAACTGACTGCTGCATCTTCCATATAGGCAATCTTAACAATAATTATAGACTATTATCATGTCACTCCACACACTTTTCTTCCTTCAAATTAGCTCTTTTTCTTATAAATCAACAGGCATTTTCTATGTGCCTGCTCCATTTCTTCAGGTTACTTATTTGCTCAATTTTTTGTTAAACTCAGAAGCAAAGGACATTGTAACTACCATGGAATATTTTCATGCCTATAAGCATATTAATGCACACAAATCTCCATCCTGACTCCCATATGCAAAACCCCATTTAGAATTAACCAACTTTTCAAGTCCAGCACCAAAGTTATGAATCAGCACCATTAAGTCTTTGCTGATTTTTTTCATTCAGTTTATGTTTTTTTTAAAAAAAATTTTTTTTTTATATTTTATTAATTTTTTTACAGAGAGGAAGTGATAGAGAGTCAGAAATATTGATGAGAGAGAAACATCGATTCAGCTGTCTCCTGCACACTCTCTACTGCGGAAACGCCAACAACCAAGGTACATGTCCTCGACCAGAATTGAACCGGGGACATTTCAGTCCCCAGGCTGACTGAGCCAAACCGGTCAGGGCTCACTTTATGTTTTTATTCCTTTCTCATGGTAGACACCTGTGTCTCTCTTATGATGTGACCACTTTCTATCTTATAATTGTACCTATACCTACTTACCTGTAAGCTCCCTGCTCAAGAAAACTATTATTTCTTTATATGTTCTGTACAATAGTTTCTTAGATATTTTTAACCGTGATCCAGAATGAAAAATACATTTCAAAATTAGATCAAATATAGACATAAGTACATGAACACATACAGACACACATGCCTGAATAACTGAAACAAACATTTTCCCAAAAATACTAACTCCAACTACATATGAAGTGTTTATGGTAAAACCAGCTCTCTCTGTAAAATGCTGGTTGTATCACAACCCATTAATTTGATTTATGACCTACTCTGTAACCCACTTTGGCAACACTCTCAGAGTACATAGTATAGGATTTCTTACAGTGTCACTAAATGCCAAATGAGCCAGTCTACAAAAAGAGATTTACTTTTTCACAACAGTATTCATCAACTGAAATTCTCTTTGCTCCCTTAATAAAAAGTTTCCCTATAACATGTTGGGCAAAACTAATATTCTCTTTATAGATTAAGCCCGAAGAGCTGGTTTTACATTCTCCAGAGCAGATCACATTCATTTTTTGTCCCCCAAAATTCATCAACATAGTCCTTCTCCAGTCAGTATATTATAATAAACATTTCACTTTAATACTCATTTTCAAATCAAGTTCACCCATCTACAGTTTACAGCCACAGCTATGTCTTACATAGAGCAGGTGATTGATAAAATTCCACTGACTTAAATCTCATACATGATGTCAATTATTTCACCAATAAAGGAAACCAAGGATTTGAACACCTTTCCTCGGTGTTTTATTTATTTCAAACATTAATTGAGCCCTACTATCAGGAATGTATAAGCTTAGTGTTCAGCTTCAGGAAAATCACATTCTCCTGGGTTTGTGCAGATTCAATTGTACATGAACCATTTAAGAATCTTTCCAGGAATAGAAATCCAATAATATCAGGTCAATTACTGTTCCTTTCCCTTCTTATCGGTCTCTATCATCATAGCACTTTACTCATCCCCAATGTTATTATTAACATTCACTTGAGATTTTATCAGGCTCACAAGTAAAAGTTAGTCTATATCAACTGCCCTGAAACCATCCAACTTGATGAATTAGACCTACACTATCTATTAAACTGTCTTCCATTCTGTCTGGCCATGGAACTCTGATTCTATTCTAGCTCAGGTCTTATAAAGACAAATAGAAAAACAGGGTGCCAATAATTTATATCATCTCAGTTGTATAAAGCATGCTTCTTCTCCAGATGCTCATGACTTAGGGTTGTTTTTCCAAATACATATTGTGAAAACTTTCTAGAGTATAAGATAAGCAGTTATCTCACCTTTGTGGGCAATAACTAAAACTGGAGTTGTTTTCAAATAATACAAATAAATATTTTATAGGGGAATTATTTCTAGGTAAGAGCGTGTTAGTAATTTGTTTATTCCAAAGTATAAATTTTAAATGTCCACAACTGAGAAGTCTTTGAAAATATTAAAGTCTTGAAACACAAATCAAAGAGATTTGTTGGTTTTTCATTGAGAAAAGTTACTAAAAATTATCATAGCCCACATTTCTCAAATATTATTAACTGAGAATGTCAGTGGCTTCAGGCTTTTATCTATGACATTGAATAGTATGAGCACTGAAGGATCTCCAATCTACTCTTCTGTGCAGTACAGTCTCAGGAATTTTCCTCACCCCCTGGGACCACATTATACAACTTGATACATCAAATGAGAGTAAATGGTAGTAAATCCAGTAGGAGCTGTAGTGTTTCCACTTTTGCTTTGAATCTTATTTTTTCCCTGCAAAATCAGGTGCTGAGATGAACTCAGTGACTCTCAAAGCTGGTTTCACAGAATGATATGGGAAACTTTTATAAAGTACGAATATACAGGCTCACAACAGAATAATTAGACACAATTCTATGGAGGTTGATTTCTGATATATGTATTTTTTAAAGTTTCTAATCCTGATTGTGCAAAATAGCCAAGGTTGATGGCACAGATGAACTTTGAGGTTTTTCTCGACACTTTCTAAGGTTCTCAACAAAAGAGAAGCAAAGAGTTAGACCACTCAGGCTACAACTCTCATGAGCTCCCACACTTCAGGAAACCTCTCTAATGCCAATGACTGGAAGAAAAGACAACAAATCCTCTTCTTATCAGCAAATGGTCACCAGCATCTGAAGTTTAGAAAACAACTATGAAATAGCAGTTTAGCCATGCCATTGGCAACATAGCATTTCTAGAATGCCTAGAAGTTAGAATTAGAGCTGAAAACATGAAAACAATAAACAAAACATGAAGTCAAAAAAACAATAAGCCCTAACCAGTTTGGCTCAGTGGATAGAGCATCAGCCTGCGGACTGAAGAGTTCTTGGTTCGATTCCGATCAAGGGCATATACCTTGTTTGCGGGCACATCCCCAGTAAGGAGTGTGCAGGAGGCAGCTGATCAATGTTTCTCTCTCATCGATGTTTCTAACTCTCTATCCCTCTCCCTTCTTCTCTGTAAAAACCAATAAAATATATGTTTTTTTAAAAAAACAATGAAGACTCTCCAATCCTACTCTAGACAATTCTACCTCACTGTCATTTTAAAAGCCATACATTTTAGCAGGCAAAGGTTTTGAAGAAGGTAGAAGGTGAGCTTGTATGTGGGGAATAACTTGGAATGCAATGCACCAAAGAGAAGCTGACAAATTTTGAAATAAGCATAGTATTTTATTGAGTCAGTGAAAATTTAAGGAAACTTCGGGAAATGCAGTTAGAAAACTAGAGTGGGCAAATATGTTCTCCCATGCAGTGGACTTTCTTGTTGTTTTGTTGATGGTTTCTTTTGCTGTGCAGAAGGTTTATATTTTGATGTAGTCCCATTTATTTATTTTCTCTTTAGTTTCCAATCTCCTAGGAGCTATATCAGTGAAGAAATTGCTTCAGTGTATGTCTGAGATTTTGTTGCCTTTAAATTCCTCTAGTATTATTATGGTTTCCCATCTTACATTTAAGTCCTTTATCCATTTTGAATTTATTTTTATGTATGGTGTAAGTTGATGGTCTTAGTTTCATTTTTTTGCATTTATCTGTCCAATATTCCCAACACCATTTATTAAAGAGACTGTCTTGACTCTATTGTATGTACTTACCTCCTTTGTCAAATATTAATTGAGGATATAGCTAAGATTTGGAAACAGCTTAAGTGCCCATCAGCAGATAAATGGATTAAAAAACTGTGGCATATCTAAACAATGGAATACTATGCTGCTATACAAAGAATGAATTCTTACCATTTGCAATAGCATGGACGGAACTGAAAAGCATTATGCTAAGTGAAATAAGCCAATCAGTGAAAGAAAAATACCACATGATTTCACTCATTTATGAATAATAAAGACCATTATAAACTGATGAACAAAAATAGATACAGAGGCAGAGCAGCATTAAACAGACCGTCAAACTACAGTGGGGAGGCTATGGAGGGTTGAGGGGCGAGTTAAGAGATCAACTGAAGGACTTGGATGCATGCATATAAGCATAATCAATAGACACAAGACACTGGGAGGTAGGGAAGGCAGGGGGAAGGTCAAGGGGGGGCGGGGAAGGACACATATGTAATACTCTTTGTAATACTTTAAGCAATAAAACAAAATTTAAAAATAAATAAATAAATAAATAAATTGCTAAAAAAATAAAAATAGAAAAGTAGAGTGAATCTAGATTTTTTTAAAAAATAAAAATAACAAATAAAAAGAGAAAAAATTAAAACCAAATAAAACCACATAAGTTTTAGGGATGGCATTGTAAAAGCAGTCTCTTCAGGAGTTAAAGACAGAGAAGTTAAATGCCATCCATAGTGACCAACAGGTTACAAAGAACCTTTTACAAAGAACTGAAATGATCTATGGCCCATTTCATGAGGTATTGATCCTCACTGCCCATTGGCACAAAGCCTAGAGAGTAGCAGAAAGAGACATATTTGAGAAAAACTAAAAGTGAAACGCCACCTGCTACTTTCACTGGTTCATAAAGGCCATGTGAGATTTGAGTGGCAAAAGGAAGCTGAACCTGCAAGCTCACTTCAAAATCATGAGACAATTCCACTGTGCTTACTAAAAAGAGCTGTTCCTATTGATTTCAGTGGTGCCCCACAAGCCTTTTTAAAGTGAGTATTGTGGACAGGGCTATCCTGAGATTATTAAGTACTAAACATGTGTGCAAGGCCACTACCTTAAAGCAGAGTATGAGAAAGTTGTTTTTACTGAAAAATAAAACCATTAGGTGCAAAAGTGGCAGACAACTCCCACTTTCCACCAGATGGAACATGGAAAAAGCAAGTGAAATAATTCAGTATAAAAAGAAAAGACTGAAAGGATGATGGAACTAACAGCAAATAATCTATTCTGTAACATAAATGAATGAGGAATCCTTTATCCCCTACCCTGATGTGTGTGTGCATGTACATCTCTATATATGTACTACTTTAGGCATTATAATGTGTTTTTTAATAATCTATTCTTCTCTGTTTTAATATATAAAATTCAGAAGAATGAGGACTTTGGTCAGTGCTAATTCCCAGTCCCAGTCCTAAAATAGTATCTGGCATATGATGGGTTCTCAAACATTGCATGAATGAATGAATGAACGAACTACTGTATTTTTTTCTTTGCTATCATAAATATATCCTTGCATATTTTCTTTCATCAAAATCCTGAGAACAATCTAATTAAGGTATAACAGACATGTTTTCCTGGTTAATCCTAATAAATAAAAAGCCAGAGGTCATAACAACCAAAACAACCCAATGAACAACTGAACAGCAGGCTGTGTGGAGTGACCTGGCCCGCAGGAGGGTTAGTGAGGGACAACCAAACAGCTGAACAGTAGGCTGCATGGGGAGACAAGGCTGGCAGGGGGGTTAGTGAGGTACAAACCAAATGACTGAACAGCAGGCTACATGGGGTGATCAGGCTAGTGGGGGGGAGGGGGGACAATTGGGGGCAACCTGGCCAGCAGAGGGGGGAAGTTGGTGGCAACCAGGCCAGCAGGCAGGGCAGTAAAGGGCGACCAGGCTGGTGGAGGGGGGCAGTTGGGATCAATCAGTCAGGTGAACAGTTAGGAGCCAAGGGTCCCAGATTGTGAGAGGGATGTCCCAGATTGGAGAGGGTGCAGGCTGGGTTGAGGGGACACCCGCCATGCACAAATTTCATGCATTGGGCCTCTAGTATGTAATAAAAAGTAGCAAACACAACCTACTAATGTCAACTGTAGGATTTAGATGCATAGCTAAAGTTATGACTATTTTATCTATAAATGTGTTTTAACTTCTCAAAATTTACCATATAACTCTTAGCTTTTCAAAAAAAAAAAATATATATATATACATATATATTACAAACAAAATATACATATGTATACATCCAAATAAAAATAGATATGTAAAGACTATCTAAACTAATAAAAGTATAATATTAAAATTAACCGTCTCTTTGGGATGGATAAGCCATGCCCACCAGCCAATCAGAGTGACTGTATGCAAATTAATCCAGCCAACCGGGAGGCTGCCACTCACAGATCTGAGTAAACAGCAGCTTCATTGCAGCAGGAGTGAAACTGAAACTGTTTGGGGCCAGCTCCGCTTATCCTGGCTCCAGGCAAAACATATTTGCAACAAAGTATCAATCATAGACAGCAGGCCTGGCCTCACTACTAAGGGTAACAATGTCTCATTATAGAAACTGCCAGGTAAAGCAGAGAGGAGGTTTCGTTACTAGGCATCAGCTTAAAGAAACAGTACATCAATTATAGAAGATAAACAAACCCCAGAAACCTGCTTCCAGCCAGCCTTGCTGGGACATTGGGTCAATGGGAGCTGTGAGCAGCCTAAAAGCCTGAAAGCACCCCTCAGCCCATCACCCACGCTGGCCACAACCCAATGGGGTGAGAGACGCCACTGGGGGGCTTGGTCAGCCTGCAAACAGCCATCAGCCCCTCACCCAGGCTGGCTAGGTACTCCAGTATAGACCCAAATCCCAGGGACTGTGGGCAGCCTGAAAACGCCCGTCAGCTCCTCATCCAGGCTGGCCACACCCCAATGGGGTGAGGGAGCCCACTGGGGGGTTTGGCCAGTCTGCAAACAACCATCAGCCCCTCACCCAGGCTGGCCAGGTACCCCAGTAGGGACCCAAAACCTGAAAGGGCTGTGGGCAGCCTGTAAACAGCCATCAGCCCCTCACCCAGGCTGGCCACACCCCCATGGGGTCAGGGTTCCCACTGGGGGACTTGGCCAGCCTGAAAACAGTCATCAGCCCCTTACCCAGGCTGGTCAGGCACGCCAGTGGGTAGACATCCCCAGAGGGGTCCCAGACTGTGAGAGGGCACAGGCCGGGCTGAGGGACCTCCCAAGTGCACAAATTTTTGTGCACCAGGCCCCTAGTATTAAAATAAGACTACAGCTCAACCATATCAGTGTTGTTCTGGATGAAAATAAGTCACCTTTTTAGCTCAAAGTATTGAAATTGTTTAGTGGTTCTCTTCCCAAGAAGAGAAAAGTGTTCCAGTTCCCAAATATGAAATTTCAAGGTTGGAACATTTTAATAAAGAGAGGAGGAAAAACAAAGATTCTGAACAGGTTTGAGGTAGATTTAAAGGCATATCTGAAAATTATCCACAGTTTCTTCAGGGTGACAAATCTCTACTTAAAGTGCATTCTTTATCCACACACTGACAAAATTAAGGGCAAACCATCCTTTGCTGAATGAGAGCTTGTTAGAAGTGCTAGTGTGTGGGCCAGTGCCTTTTGTTCCCTAGAGAAAGCTAAAGCTTGAAAAATACTTTGTTAATGAATCATCTTAGGCTTGCAAAATTAAAATTTAAGTCAGTAAGATTGATAAATTAAGGTTCTGATGGCAACATGACTCTTTCCTGTCATGCACATGGTACTGCTATAACAGGAACACATGTTTCCATCTTAAGAACTGGGGATGACTGATACAATGCTGAGACTCTGCATTGCCAATTACAGATGTCAGCAAAAGAAGCTCTGGAGCTCTCTGTGCTGCTGGAGACAACTTAGCAGAGAAATGCGCATAAAACTCATGCTCCCATTTCTCCTAAGCCAGGGGTAAAATAATAACAGCCCCTCATATCTGTTCAGCAATTATAATTTGCAAATGACTTTTGTACACAATATGTCCTTTGAAGTACAAGTGTTAACCAATACTGTTTATCCCCATTTGACAACTGGAGAAACCGAGTTCAATAGGATAACTCTCCATGTCACTTCCTGCAAGGGATAAAGACAGGCATAAAAAACCAGGTCAGTGCTTTGTTTCTGTATACAATACAGCACTAAACTGCAGCTGCATAGGCAAGGACTTGTCTCCTGCTCTTCTCACTTTGTATATATAATTTTCAATAACAAACAGGGATTTCTATTTTTACTAGAGGCCCAGTGCATGGATTTGTGGACCTGTTGGGTCCCTCAGCGTGGCCTGTGGGGTTTGGGCTGAAACTGGCTCTCTGACATCCCCCGAGGGGGCCTGCATTGAGAAAAGGTGCAGCCCAGGCTGAGGGACCCCATTGGTACATGAATCCATGCACCGGGCCTCTAGTATGCATATAAGATCTTTGGTTTATCTCTTCCAGCGCTTCCCCGCTTCCCTCTGAGATTCATCAGTCTATTCCAGGTTTTCAAGCCTGTGCATTAAGCATCTGCCCTCTGGTGGTCAGTGTGTCTCTTACCTACTGGTCAAATGGTTGCTTAGGCATATATATTAGGGGCCCAGTACATGAAATTCGTGCACTGGGGGAGGGGGTCCTCAGCCAAGCCTGCCCCCCTCACATATTGAGAATGCTCAGAGGATGTCCTACTGAGGGTTTAGGCCCGCTCCTTGATCCCTTTGGGGAGCAGGACTAAGCCTAAGCTGCAGTCTGGCCTCCCTTTGTGGGAGGTGATCAGGCTAATCAGGGGAAGCCACCAGTCCCATCACCCCGCTGTTGCAGCCACTGCCAGTCACCACAGCCACCAAGGTGTGTTCATCAACACGGACTCCAGTCCCTTCACCATGAAAAAATTAAAACGTTCTTTAGGCATTGTCAAGATGTGTCTTTCATAGGATATGACAGTTCCTTTCTTTTTTTTTTTTATCCTCACCTGAGGATATGTTTCCATTGATTTTTAGAGAAAGTGGAAGAGAAGGGAAAAGCAGAGAGAAACATCAGAGTGATAGGAACACTTTGATTGGTTGCCTCCTGCATATGCCCTACCCTGGGCTCCGACCAGGGAGAAGCCTGCAACCTAAGTACCTGCCCTTGGTCGGAATTGAACCCAGACCCTGCCACCAGCAGGCTGAGGCATTATGCACTGAGCCAAACCGGCTAGGGCAGGATAAGACATTTCTCAGCAGTGGACCCTCATTTTTATTTCTCCAGTAGTGTGGTGGAAAAACCCTAGATCTCCTTTAGGGATTCTTATTACCCAAGTTACTAAGAATATTACCAGTGGCATACAGGGAGCTTAGCCAATGAGTGGTAAGAAAAGGTTTTTCCTCTGTAGTTCACTCAGATCACCAGCTCCATTCCTGTCCCTCCAATCCCAGCTCCACCTTTTTCCAGGCCTGTAACCTGTGGCAGAGGATGCAGGCCTGGGCAGGGGACCCCCAGACCCCTGCGATTACTGGCTCTGCCCCTACCCAGGCCTGCAGTGTCTTCCTGAGGCTGCAGGCCTGGGCAGAAGACCCCCAAGTCCCTCTGATCGCCGGCTTCACAGAGCCCAGGCCTGTGCGATCACCGGCTCTGATCCTTCCCCCTGCCATAGCTGGCTCTGTCCTTGCCCCACTGGCACCCTCTGGCCAAGACTACAGGCCTTGGCAGAGGACCTCAGACCCCTGCATTGCCGGCTCCTTCCGTGCCCAGACCCCAGCGATCGCAGGCTCCATCATTGCCCCTCCAATCACCGGCTCCACCCCTACCTCACTGCAGCCTCTGGCTAATGCTATAGGCCTGGGCAGGAAACCCTCAGGCCCCTCTGATCGCCAGCTCCACCCCTGCCCAGGCCTGAAGCTTCTGGCCCAGGTCTCATGCCTGGGTAGGGCACCCTCATATCCCTTTGATCACCAGCTCTGCCCCTAGTCCCTCCAATCACCAGCTCCACCCTTGCCCATGCCTGAGCCTCTGGTGAAGGCCTCTGGCTTGGGCAGAGGACCCTCAGCTTCCCCCCTCCCCCGCCATCTGCCTGGCTAACAGGCCTGACCACTTCAGTGGTGGGGCTCAGCCGGACTGGGTGCTGCCATCTTGTGGCCATGTGGGCGGCCATCTTTGTGAAAGACTGATGCCTAATTTGCATATTACTCTTTTATTAGATAGGATGTTGCTATGGGCACCACCATCTTGTGGCTATGGGTGCCACCATCTTGTGGCTATGGGTGCCGCCATCTGTGGCTATGAGAGCAGCCATCTTTGTAATGGAGTGATGCCTAATTTGCATATTATTATTTTATTAGATAGGATAGATTGTTAGGATACTGGCAAATGAATGCACCATTAAGTGGAGTCCAGTTATAGAAATTGCCTTTTCTCCTCATAGCAAATACTAGGGGTTCCTTTGTGTGCATGTGAGTCAGTCATAAAAGCATGGAAAATGAAGTTCACGTAATGAAAATCAACTTCAAGTTTGAAGAGGTCAGATCACAAACATTCCTTCATTGTCTTGTCCATCTTCCTCCATAATGCCTTTGAAACAGAAGAAAACTGTGTATTTCTTAAAATGCTTTTTGTATTCTCCAAAATGGTCTTACAAATAGACATTTAAACTCTTTTTATATGTTTTTGAGCAAGGACACCCTGGGAGCCAATCAGAGCTCCTCTGGATTACCTGGGAGCTGTAGTGCTTTGGAAAACCAATTTACATTCTCAGGACAAAACAGTAAAACGGAGGAGGCAGGTTGGCAGAACAGTTTCCAAAAAAGGGGGGGGGGTATATAAAAATGCATACACAGAACTTGATTCTTAAGTTTAGAAAATTCCCCACAGTGAAAGCATGAATTGAAGTCACGGCCACATAACAATCTGAACAAGAAAAGCAAAAGAAACCTACTTCGGGAAGTACCTCCTTTGGCCTCATGCAACAGATTACAGAAAGCACGATGCTGCCAACGCTGCCCATCCATCACATTAATATATGAACAATGTCAGGCTTTGCAACAAACTATTCACTATCTAAGCATCAGATTCTGGCCAGAAAGATAGAGAGAGAGAAGAGTAAGGGAGAGTGGCAGCATGGATAATTCAGAGAGAGGGTAAAGAAACACAATCATTAGTGGGGAAGGAGAAGAAACAAAAGACGCATTTATTTTCTCACAGTCACTCTGAGCCCTGACATCAGTGCTCACAACTCCCACTGTCTTTCCATTATGACCCGGTGATTCATGCCCATTACCCATTCACTAAATATACTGTTATTTCCTAACATCATTCCCATTCAAGAAAAAGAATCTACTCTCTAAGATCCAGATGCAATACAGGTCTAGGAAGCTTTGCCGACTATCCCTGATCAGAAGTATTATCTATCTCTCTTCTGTTCCCAAAAAGCTTTGCCTGTGGTCTGTTAATATTCATTTCACATATTTCAAGTGCCCGCCCATTACATTATTAGGTTTGGTTACGGAAATTGTGTCTTGTTTTTTGATAAACTCCAAAGCATCTGGTTAGAATAGAGATTTTTAGTAATATTTCATTAAGTGGAATGCAAATACTAGAAGACTCCTTCTAGCACTGACATTTTGGAATTAGATGTCTGTGTCTATCTCACTTAATCATTTATTCATCCATTCATGAAGGAATCATTTACTAATTGCCTTCCACATATCGTGCACAGACCCATAAGATAACATTGTGCTCCATGGAATTAATAGTTGAATGTGGTAGAAAGGCCATGCTCAAATAAGCACACTCATATGCAATTAGAAACTGTAATAGTATTGCAGTGGATCAAGGAAATCTGACACCATCCATTCAATTCTCACACTGCACCTTTCAGGGACCAGTTATCAGAACACAGAGCAACAGTGATAAAAATATGAAGAAGAGTGTGAAGGTTCCTAAAGAATGACAAAAGGAGTTTCGTTGTAGTTTTATTAGGAATGGAAGCAACATTAAAAAGAAGTGAATGTTCAACCTATACACGTTTCTAAATTATCTTATGATATACAAGGGGCCTGGTGCACAAAAATTTGTGCACTCGGGGTGGAGGGAGTCCCTCAGCCTGGCCTGTGCCCTCTCACAGTCTGGGACCCCTCAGTGGATGTCCTATGATGGCCCCAGTCTGCCAGGCGCCTTCTGTGTGTGTGTGTGTGTGTGTGTGTGTGGCCACTGGGGACCTGCCCCCAGCCACATCAGAGGCTCGAAGCAGTCCTCCTGTGTGTGTCTACCTGCTGGGGGCCTGCCCCAGGCACACCATCAAGGCTTGGAGCAGGCACCCCCTCTATGATGATCTCTCAGACTCTTGCCCTCCCCTGCATGTTGTTCTCTTTTTTGAGCTGTGGCCAGGGCTGGGTGTGGCCTGCCTCCCAAGCTTGCCTACTGCCCATCTTCCTCCAGCCACCAGAAAGCAGGGAAAACCCTGCCTCGTGGTCAGGCCAGCCTTTTCCTGCTCCCTGAT
>PVJC01042100.1:0-15071 GCA_004026665.1 Murina feae
AGAGAATATCAAAAAGGTTGTTAACATCTCAGGAAATTGTGCTATGAATTTTTTTCCTTTGTTTCTGGCAAAATGGCTGATTAGCACAATTTTAAAACATAAAGATGCCATCAAGAGTGCTAATGTTGCTAATGGTGTGAAAGTAACAATGATCACAGGACATTGAAGAGGTAGAAAAGCCGTTGTTAATTTGGATAAACAAAAAGCAGTTAGCCAGTGACAGCATTTCAGAGGCAGTGATATGTGAAAAAGCAAAGATGCAGCATTCTGAACTCCTGAAAAACACCGCTGGAACAAGTGCTGAAAGTGATTTATTTAAAGCTAATAGTGGGTGTTCAATAAATGTATGTTTGTTTTTATATTATACAGTACATTAGACATGTACTGCATATAAGAAAGGATGAATAGGGAATCATTTGGGGATCTGGAATGAGTTATTTCAATTTACATTATTTTTAATGGGGAAAAAACGATTCAGTTTTCAAACAGTCTAAAATTCCAAACCATATAAAACTCTCTTCCAAAAATGAAGGTGAAGTAGAGATTTTTCTCAGACATACAAAAATTGAGGGGATTTGTTGCCCGTAGACTTGCTTTGAAACTAATGATAACATACTAGTAAGTTCTTCAGGGAAAAGAAAATTAATATGTCATAAACTTGGTTCTATATAAAAAAAGAAGAGAATCAAAGAAAGAGTAAGTGAAGGTAAAATTAAAAAGCTTATTTTTCTTATTCTTAATTTTTGTGATAGAAAACAGTTTGTTCAAAATAATAGCAACAATGTATTCGTTTAAATTTATGTATGTTTATGCCTAAGTACAATGAATCAGGGCAATAATAAAAGAGTTGGAGAGACAATTTAGGAATATCTTGTCGTTATAAGTCAGACTGCATCTAAAGTGATACAGTGTTTTCAGAAAGTGGACTTAGATTAATTGTAAATATGTATTATAAAACTCAGAAAAAATGACATAAACAATCTGAATTAGACCTATACATATTAAAGAAGTTGAGGTAATCTCCTTGTAAAACAGAGTACAGATGGGTTCCCTGGTGAATTCCACCAAACGTTTGAGGAAAATATTTTACCAATTCTCTACAATGTCTTCTAAAAAATATAAGCAGAAGGATACTTCCTAACTAGTTCTCTGAGACCCACATTGCTTTACCAAGAAATGTTTTTTCCCAGATATACAAGCCACTTCAAAACCAATTAATATAATCTATTATATCAACAGAATAAAGAAGAAAAATCACATGATCCTGTAAAAGATATAGAAAAGGTGTTTTATAAAACCCAACAGCCATTCATGATAAACACTCTGAGTGAAAGAAATAGAGAGGAAGTTCATCAACTTAAAAAGAAACATGTACTAAAACTATATACCTAAGATCATACCTAATAGTCAGAAACTCCCAAGTGTTTCTGCTAAGTTCAGGAACAGGGAACAGAACAAGGATGTTTCCTGCTATCACTGCTTTTTAACATTGTACTGAAAGTTCTAGCTTATCTAATCTAATAAAAGAGTAATATTGAAATTGACCTTTTCTACTAGACACCTAAGCCATGCCCACTAGCCAATCAGAGTGGCTGTATGAAAATTAACCCAGCCAAGATGGAGGCTGGCAGTCATGGAGCCAGAGTGAACAGCAGGCTTCTGTTGCACCAGGAGTAAACTGTCTGCCAGCCAGCTGGGCCTCTCTGTGCTCCAGGCAACATATTTGCAACATTGTTTCAATTATAGAAGCCTCGCAGCTGAAACAAACAGCAGCTTCCGTTGCACCAGCAATGAAGGGAACTCTGCCTAGAGTCTACTAAGGCAACATTCTTTCAATTATAGATGCCACGGAGCTGAAGCCAACAGGAGACTTCGTTACCTGCCTAAGCCTCGGCTTAAAGGAACAGTGTATCAATTATAGAAGATAACTAAACCCCAGAAACCTGCTTCCAGCCAGCCTTGCTGGGACATTGGGTCAATGGGAACTGTGAGCAGCCTGAAAGCCTGAAAACAGCCCTCAAGCCTGCACCCAAGCTGGCCACACCCCAATGGGGTAAGGGTCCACACTGGGGGGCTTGGCCAGCCTGCAAACAGCCATCAGCCTCTCACCCAGGCTGACCAGGCACACCACCAGGTGTACTTCCCCAGAGGGATCCCAGACTTCAAGAGGGCACAGGCTGGTCTGAGGTACCTCCCAAGTGCACAAATTTTTGTGCACCAGGCCCCTAGTATAATAACATAAGAAAAAGATATATACTAGGTCTGACAAAACATTTGAATCAATATCTCTTCCCCTAGGAAACTGACTTTTAGATAATTTTGCAACCAACAATCCCTTTTGCTTAGACAAGATTGCATTTGTTAATACCAGTACCTTTCCCTTTCAGACTTGCCCAAGGTCCAAACCTGCCCAGAGAGTTCCTCACCAAAAAAGCCCACCTAGCGTCCTTTAAAATCTCTAACTCCCTGCCCCTGACAGGTGGCACCATTTGGGGGCTCAACCCACCTGGTTCACAAATGACCTAATAAATTTATAATTCTTTACCACTTTTGACCTTGTGCATTCCTCCTTTGATGACTAATATTTGGTGCTGAAACCCGTAGGGAAGGAGAGCCATTGCTCCAGGTTCGGTCAGCCCGAGTTTGCTACTCAAAGAACAGCAGGCAGCACCAACTAGTTCTCAGCTTATTTCCAAATTCTACTCAGGTGACAGGATCACCAGCCTCCCTCCTTTATGGGCCCTCCTAAACCAGCCCAGGAGGATGTTGGATCTGGAACCTGTCCTTCTCCATTGCTGACCCCCTCATTTCACACTGGTCAATCTTCTGTAGGTGAGTGATTTCCACTATTTTCCTCATCTCCAGTCTTCTGTCCACTTACTCTCACGGACTTCTTGAAAGTCCTTTCATCTTGAACATCACAGCGTTAGGCAGGAGACTCCTTGGCCATTTGGCCTCGGCCACTCTCAGGGATACCTAGTCTGGAGGGTCACCCCTTGTTTCTCATGGTGATTATTTTGCAGTGGGGATGGCTGCCCTAAACACTCATCTTTAGACCTGTGGTCTGTCACTCCCTCTTCCCCTCATGGGCCACACTTATTCTTCTTATCATGAGGAACACTCCCTCTGCACCCTCTAGAATAACCCCTCTTGACTACCCCCTTAAAAATCTCAACTGCCTTAGACTCAAAGAGGAGATCATGCCCAAGCACCTCATTTTCTTTTGTAACACTGTTTGGCCACAATATAAACTAAGTAATAAGTCTCAATGGCCTGAAAACGGCACTTTTGATTTTAACACATTGCGTGATTTATATAATTGCTGTCACCACAATGAAAAATGGTCAGAGATTCCCTATTTCCAACCTTTTCCACCCTCTGGTCTTGACCCTCTCTCTGTCAGGACTGTTCTACCTATCAGATCCTTCTCCTTCACACAAAACTTCTGACTCTTAATCTACTTTTGACCTAGAAAAACACGCATCTCCACCCTCATACATGTCCCCTCCCTCACCTTTAGTGGATTCCAAAAACCCAGACCCTGCTAACCAGCAAACATCTTCTCCCTCTGGAACCAATTATAATAAAGGTGTAGGATACAAGATTAATATACAAGAATCATTCACTTTTCTACATATGAGCAAAGAATAAGTAGAATTTAAAGCTAAAAACATCACCATTTATACATTAGCATTCCTTAAAATAAAATACTTAGGTATAAACATAACAATATGTGTATAAGATTTATTTAAAAACTACAAAACTCTGATGAAAGAAAGCAAAGATCCAAATCAATAGTTATTCTATACTCATGGATAGGAAGACAATATTACAACAGTAGTCCTTCCTAACTTTACCTGTAGATTCAATGTAATCCCAATCAAACTCCAGAAAGTAATTTTGTGGATATTGATAAACTGATTCTAAAGTTTATGTGGAGAGGCAAATAGCCACCTCAATACTGATGGAGAACAAGTTGAGGACCAGTGGTACCCAACTTCAAGATTTACTATAAGTTATAATATACGTTAGAGTGGTATTGATGAGAGATTAGACCTATAGATAAATGGAACAGAATAGAGTCCAGAAATAGATATTTGATATTTGACATCAGAGGAGGGACACTACAATGAAGATACAATAGTATTTTTAGCAAATGTTTCTGAAATAATTGGATATTCACATGCCAAAATAAATGAATCCAAATACAGGCCACACAAATACAGGCCTACACACACACACACAAAAAAAAAAAAAGAACTCAAAATGGATCATAGACTTAAAAGCAAAACACAAAACTATAAACCTCCTAGAAGACAACAGGGGAAAAAACTAGGGACCCTAGATATAGTGATACCTTTTTAGATATAATGCTAAAGGCATGACCCTTAAGAGAAATCATCGATAAGCTATAGTTCATTGAAATTTAAAACAGCTTCTCTGTGGAAGACATTGTGAAGAGACCAATAAGACAAACCAAAGAATGGAATAAACTATTTTCAGCAGAATTGTATAATTTCAGACATATGATAACAACCCAAAATACACAAAAATCTCTTAAACTCAATAATAAGAAAATAAAAAAAAACTTGATTTAAAAATGGCCAAAATAGCTAAATATATGTCTCACCAAAGAAAATATGCAAAGAAGGTATTCAGGTGAAAATATGTTCATAGCTTATGTCAGTTACAGAACTGCAAATTAAAATATGGAGATACCACTATCCACCTATTAGAACACCAAAAATCCAGAACACTAACAATATTAAATTCTGTGAGGATGTGAAGCAAGAGAAACTGTCCCTCATTACTGGTGGGAGTGCAACAGATACAGCCACTTTTAGGGATAGCTTGCTGGTTTCTTAAAATACTAAATTACCATATGATTCAGCAATTATACTTTTTATTAATTATCCAAAATAGTTGAAAACTTATGTCCACACAAATAACTGCACATGGGTGTTTAGAGCAACTTTATTCATAATTGCCAAAACTTGGAAGTAAACCAGATGCCCTTTAGTAGGTGAATGCATAAATAAACTCTAGAGCATCTAAATAATTGAATATTTTTCAGCACTGAACAGAAATGAGCTATCAAGCCACGAAAAGATGTAAAGGAAATTTAGATGCATATTACTAAGTGAAAGAATCTGAAAAAGTTACATACTGTATGATTTCAACTATGTGACATCTAGAAAAAATAAAAGTTCAAAATCAGTAAAAAGATCAGTAGTTTCTAGGGGTTGAAAGAAGAGGAGGTGAATAGGCAGAGTACAGAGGACTTTTAGCACAGTGAAACTATTATCAGAGAAATTGATGTATCCTCTTTATCACTGGATGCTAGGGGTGAGGTCCTTACAATATATTGAGAAAAATAATTTTCTGAGACTCACATGTGATTTTTACTTGCATGGAATTACATTCCTGGGTTTCTAAAGCCTCACTTCCCTTAGTTCAGTTATAGAAGAAGTGCAACTGGGATTTCAGTAGAGCTAAAATCAGAGACAATGACCAGAGTTTCCTTTCCATGTTGGAGCCGGGTCCTGAATAGCATCAGGCTAATTGCAGTCCATTACTCCATTGTGTGGAAGCAGGAGTGACCGAGACCTACAGGCTAGGAGTCAAGTGCAACACACCAAGATAATTAAGTCCTTTGTTTAGAGGATTAAATATCCCAAATTTCATGACCTTGCAGTGGCCACACTTACTCTGGCCAATGACCTGTTCCCAGGTGTGACTGACAACAACCACCTTCGTATGTCACCCCAACTTTACTAGGCATGTGTCCATCTTCCCTTTGCTCCTTTCACATTGTTTTTGTTTGTTTGTTTGGTTGGTTGGTTTATTCGCATCTAAGGATATTTTTTTCATTGATTTTTAGAGAGAGTTGAAGGAAGGGAGGGAGGGTACCTAATAATAAAAGGTTACTAATGGCCCCAAATATATGTGTGAGACACACATCGATTGGTTACCTCACCCACTCAACCAGGGCTGGGATTGAACCTAGAACCAAGGTATGTGCCCTTGACCAGAAATTGAACCCACAACCTCTCAGTGTTTAGACCAATGTTCTAAACACTTAGTCACACCAGCCAGGACAATCCTTTTCTGTTATTAATAACAAGGTTAATTACAACAGTATAAAAACTATTCTGTATGATACTGTAAAGGTATATACATGTAATTATACATTTGTCAATACTTATAGAATATATAACATTAAGAGTAAATCTTAATGAAAACTATGGAATTTGGATGATAATGATGTACCAACATAGGCTCATTAATTTTAACACATGTACCACTCTGAGCGGGGGGAGGGGAAGTTGATAATGAAGGAGGTTTTGGGGGTCGTGGGTTATATGGGAAACATCTGTACATTCCACTCAATTTCTGAGAATCTAAAGCTGCTCAAAAAATAAATTATATAAAAAATAATCCCAATTTCAAATCTTCTCTTTATTGTGTCACATTTTTCTTTTTCTCAAGACTATCTTTTAAAGGAGTTATTTAAAATACAAGGGTGGGCAAGAGTATGCAAAACATGGTTTATTCTTATATTATAACTTATTTATTATTGTATTTTTCATAAGAAAACTGTAAACCTGCTTTTGTTCACTCTTAAATATTTACCTGTGGTGTGAAACCATGCTGATAATAGCAAATAAACATTAGACAACTTCATAATATGAATTAGTCTTTCAATATATTAACTCTTTCTCAATTAACAGTACCCAATAATAAGAGGTCAATAATGGCCTGAATTATGTTTGTTTACCTGGGGACTTACAATATTCCTAGGATATGTACTTTTTTTTTTTTTTAGAATTTAATATTGTTTGGAAATAGATTGTTTCAGTGGTATAGCCTCAGGATGTTGAGAGGACATAGGTGAAGCAATTGTAATGAAAATGGAATTAAAAAGCCTTAGGTTGATAGCTGTACTTTCACTATTTATGTAAACTTGCAAAGGAATTTAATTTCCTTAGATTCACTTTCCTCATCTAAGTAATAGGAATAAGGAAGTTCATCTTTCATCCTTACTGTATAATTACTGTATAATTAAAAACATATCTTTACAGAGAGAGCAGGAGAGATAGCCATGTCCAGTGACTTATAAATAGTATTTAGAAATGGGTACAATATATTGAACTCTCCATATATGCCAGCCACTGCTAAATATTTTGTGAATTTTAATCACAACACTGATATGACACAAGACATTGTTGTTCCCACTTAATAAATAATAAGATGGAGTTTTATAAAATATAAACAGTTTTTTCAAGGTCACATGGTTAGAAACCATGTCAGTATCATTAACCCATCATGAACAGAGCTGTTTGAGGTATCATGGCATTTACTGGATGGGAATTCATTCATGCTGACAAGTGGTAAAATAGTATCATCTGCCTTTTTCCATTAGAGTCTAACTGACATGGAAGAAACAGAGTGAGGATAAAAATGAAATGGCCTGCAGGATGTGCTGTGCATCTGACATGAATAGCAGGAAAATAGCCATAAATTAATGTATGTAGACAAGAAAAAAGAAATGTGAATGGAAACCATGGATTGGTTGCTCCACAGCTTTTATCTTTTTCTTTTTTCATGGTCTTTTTTTAAAATTTATTTTTGGACCAAAATGTGTTAAACAATGGGAAAGAGCTGAACAACATCCATTATTTCTAAGTAGAAATTACTAAGGAAAGTGGTGGCCTAGAGGCAGCAATACTTTGCAATATTACAGTAAGGATTGATGAAGCATTAGATAGTTCATTTTAAAAGTTTAAGATTGCGCACTAGCTGGTTTGGCTCGGTGGATAGAGCGACAGTCTGTGGACTGAAGGGTCCCAGGTTCGATTCTGGTCAAGGGCATGTACCTTGGTTGTGGGCACATCCTCAGTGGGGGTGTGCAGGAGGCAGCTGATCGATGTTTCTCTCTCATTGATGTTTCTAACTATCTCTCTCCCTTCCTCTCTGTAAAAAATCAATAAAATATATTTTTTAAAAAAGTTTAAGATTGCTCTACACATGTAAGAACATCTGGTCTGTTTTTAGAAGTTTTTATTAAGAAGCTTTTTATTAGTTTTATATGCTGTGTAACAAATTACAAAAAAATTAACACCTTAAAACAACACTCGTTTTATTATCCTAGGGTCTGTAGGTCAGATGTCCAGGCACAGCTTACCTGGGGCCGCTGCCAGGGTCTCCCGAGGTGTCAGCTGGGCTGTGTTTTTATCAGGAGGCTGGGCTAGGACAGGGTTAGTTTCCAAGTTCTCCCAGACTTGGGCAGAATTCATTCCTCTAGATGGTAAAATACCCAGCCGCTTACTTCTTTAAAACCATAAACAGAGAGAGTCTCTCATCTGGAGTGTCTGCCTTCAAGGAAGGCCTTGACCCTCTTTTACAGACTAGGTATAACCTGCTGCTTAGAATAATCTCCATTTTGATGACCTCAAAGTCAGTCGGTTAAGGACATAATTATATCTGAAAAATCCTGTTACCTTTGTAATATAACCTAACGTAATTACAGGTATGATAGCCAATCATCCTTGCCATATTCAATCGGTTAGAAGCAAATCAGTTTCCATCAACATTCAAAATGTGACTACTAGGTTTTGAAAATCATGGAAAGCACCCTCGCTTGGGGTCTATCTACCAAAGGAATGAGTTGATAGCTCAGTTCTTATCTTCCTTACCCCAACTAAGATAAAGAGATAAAGGAACAATATTAACCCATTGTACGCCTGTAGAAGCAAGCAGCGGCCCTCCCCACACGCCCTGTGCATCTATAAAAAAATACAGCCCTGACTAACGTTAAAATCATTTTTCGTGAGAATTTTCATCTGAAGATATTTAAAAACACCTGAATTGTGAGTAATATATTTATTTTTATAATATTCATTGTAAATTGTTTTTTTAAATTAAATTCAAAATATTGTGGCTTGTGGGGACAGTTTCCGTTTTGGACAGTTAACTGGTTAATGTTGTTTGGTCAGCATTCACTTACTAGACAAATTGCCTTTATAGGAATTTATAAATGAATGATTAATCATGAGTTGCACAGAAATAATGTCTTAAGTCTTAGATTAAAATATAACTTTCAGTGGATTACCTATGATGTGAATAGATAGGAAATAAGCAATGATTCTTAAAAAAATAGATGTAAGGAAGTTTTTAAAACGAGTAAAGAGACTAAAGTTATTTACTTATTTTAATACATATTTTACTTCTAATCCCATCCATTTACTATAAAAGGGTTTGTTTTATTAGATTTCCAGAATGTTTTATGTAGCAGAATAAAAAACAAAGTTAATATATGGGAAGAAACTAAACATATTATAAAACAAAAAATCAACTTTGATGTTTATCTAAATTATTTTTATTAAGCAACAGTATATTGATCTTACAATGATTTTATATTAATATGCCAATTAATGCTTTTTATAGCACATTTAATTTTAGACACAAACTATTCTAATGACTTTGGCATTTTATATTCCTTTTATGAGCAGAATTAATTAACTGTGTAGATTCTTCCTTATTGCTCAAAAGTGGATAATTTGGTAAATTAGGTTTATCTGAATAGATACCAGTGTCAAAAGATAATTCTTACTCTAGTTTTAAATGAAGTAAAAAACACTTAAGAAAAAAGCAATCACAAAATTTGGCTCAATCAGTTTAATTGTTTTACTTCCACTTATTTTTTTACATCATCTGCTATTCACAAGGTTTCTAGTTTCCAGATATCTTGGGTTTGATTTTTTTTTAATGAGCAATGAATAGTATAATTAGACTGAATTCTCAGAAATCACTGTAATTATTCTTTTAATTATCTAACTTTGATGACTTATACCTATTAAAATCCTGATATATGTTGATTAGAGAAATGTATACTACTATTATGAGCAAATCAAATCTGAGTCCTATCTCTTTATGAGATTACCTTTCTTTGAGAAACAGATAGAATGCGTTTTCTTTTCATTTCATATGGGAAATCAATATTGTCAACATTTTGAGACTAACCAAGAATAATACTTTTTTACATGGTGGTGTGGGGAGGTTTACCTTTCACCTCTCAATTCTCATTTTATTGGCTCTACTAAAAAAAAATATATTTTTATCAAAGTTATTTATGCACATAGCTTAATAGGGCAAAACATTTTATGAGATATTTATATTAAAAATAGTGTCTGGTATACTCAATCCAGTTATGGCTCTAATGTGTTCTTTTGGTATTTACTTGGTATATATTAGTTGAAGGCATCAGTCCTATGCAGAAAGCACCACTTTATTCCAACAGGCAGGAATTTTAGACCATAAGTATACAGGAAGGAATAGTAGTAAGGAAAGTGTAATTCTTCCATTTAAAAATCAGCTTACTGTTGACTAGAAGAAATTGAATTATTTGTGTGTGTGTGTGTGTGTGTGTGTGTGTTCTTACTACCTATTGACTAGAGCTCTATTTTAGAATTAATGCATTGCATTCTAGTCATTTTTATCTGTCGTTCCATTTAGACTGTGAGGTCCTTGAAGTGTTCTTAATATTCATATTTAAAGCTATATTTTCTAAGAGACTATCTATCATGTAGTATGTTTGTAACAAATGTTTAACTGAATCAAATTTTAGTAATTTTAGATACCACCTAATTTGTATATACTGTGTACTTATTTGCTGTTTACTAGGTTCTTTTGGGATCTATATTTTGTTTAGATTTCAGAGTCATGAAGCACTACCAGGAAAGTCATCACATTCATGTACCTTCGTTGTATTATTGCTAGAACCCTGGGATCCTTTATCCTCAAGGTATCTCTTCAAGTCCATACACTGTAAGGAGAATACACAAAATAAAGCCATGGTCATTCTTGTCTCATAAAGTCCCTTAGCAGCAACATAAAACTGGAAGATTACCCCTAAAAAGAAGAGGGTTATTGAGGAAAACTAGGTAGAGATGTTGCCATTTTCTTCCCTACAAGCATTTCAATACCATTCTAATGTATTATGAATCTCTAGCAACCAACAGTCTGTTTTACTGCTGGCAATTTTAAGATAGACATCCAGCCAGAACTCTAGTCTAGCTTTAATTATCTTCACAAAATCCTATATAATAAAGAGGTAATATGCAAATTGACCAACATATAAGATGGCCATCTCCATGTGGACACAAGATGGCTGCCACAAGATGGCCTGCAGGGGAGGGCAGTTGTGGTTGATCAGGCCAGCAGGGGAGGACAGTTGGGGGGAGCCAGGTCTATAGGGGAAGGCAGTTGGGCGTGACCAGGCCTGCAGGGGAGGACAGTTAGGGGTGACCAGGCTGGCAGAGGAGGGCAGTTAGGGGCATTTGGGCTGGCAAGGGGGCAGTCAGGCATTGATCAGGCTGTCAGGGGAGTGGTTAGGGGGTGATCAGGCTGGTAGGCAGAAGTGGTTAAGGGCAATCAGGCAGACAGGCAGGCGAGTAGTTGGGAGCCACCATCCTGGATTGTGAGAGGGACCCCAGATTGAAAAGGATGCAGACTGGGCTGAGGGAAACACCTGCTCCCCCCCATGCACAAATTTCATGCACAGGCCTCTAGTATTTTTATAATAACCAAATAGACATTATAAAATATAAGCAATTACAATTGCAAGAAAGCATATTGACTATGTGCAAAGCACTGCTTGAAACATTAAAATATATGTTCTCTAATCCTTTAAAATACTTACACAGAAAATGTATTAGTTAAGACTGCCCGCAAGTAATAGAAAACAACTTGATAAATAAAGTAGAGGCATTGGTATAAGGATACAGCAGTGGCTAATGGAGCCCAAGGACAAGCAAATAATCAGAACTAAAGAAATAAACTGCAGCCAAAAACCTTTGTCAGAAACTATTTGTTTCTTCCTTTATTTTACTCTTCCCTGTACACTTCCTGGACTCTATTCGTAAGCCTAGTCCATACAAAGGAAGTAGGGGTGCTGGTGTGGATCAGTTTAGTAATTCCCTATGGTAAGCTACAATGGCATATGTTGGAATAAATATATTATAATCAATCTTAAAATCTTATTGGTCTTTATTTCCAAACAAAAGTCAGAGAAAATAATTTATGTTATAGAAATATCAATATAGGAGATTATCAGGGTTGTAATCTGGAGCATTCTTCAATAATTAGCACATCTTCAATTCAGACAGAAACATTTATTATCGTTATTATTATGGCTGTAGATGTTTAGCTAAACATAAAATGGCTTTTCCCTAGCAGTTAAAATAATAGATTATAGCCTTTGTGAAATTAGTCTAGAACTTGTGTTTGATTTATCCCTTGCAGGGCATAAATGGAAAAAGAAACAGCCATTTTCCATTCCATTTCTTGAGGTTTATGATGTTTTTGCTCTTTCTAATTTTCAGAACAATCATAGTTATTGCTACTTTTATAATTTCACTTACATTGGAGCACAGAGAATCCCTTGGGCACTATTGTTTGTAAATTGAAAGGTATATTGCATTATGTTGGAGACTATATTAAACTGTATTAACTATAAAGTCAAGCAATATACCATTTCCTGAAATCAAATAAAACATTATATAATATTATTCTGGAAAGAGAATGTTTTTCAGAAAAATAATACATGAATGAATTTAGGAAAGTATATTTTAAAAGGTTTTAAATATTTTAGATTTGACACTCAGAGAACAATGCTGAAGCTCTATTTAGTGTGATAAAACTTTGCAATTCACACAAAATGTTTGTACGTAATACATTCTAAAGTGATCCTACAATCAATGAAGTTGGGACTTATCAATTAAAGTACTATGAGTACTTTCATTTTGACATGTATCAATATGTATTGATATGTTGATTAGACAAGCTGCTTTATATTGTTTTTAATTGAACAAGAATTCATTAAAATGTCTGCTATGTGTTCAAATAATGAGAAGTTAAATATGTGTATGATATGTATTTCTTTTCACAAATCCAGTGAATTCAGAAAGATAAATATCTGGTTTTAAAATACATATCTAATAAAAACATTAGTATAAATATTAAACTAAAAATATCTTGGGGACAGAAGGAAGCAATTCTTTCTTATTTTAACACTTCATAGAAGTAAAATTACTATTTATTTTGTGTAACTATGTTTTTGTGCCTAGATATTCATTTTACTTATGTGGAAACTGAGTTTTAGATTACACAAAGAATCTTTCCATAAGATCCAATCACATAGGTACAGGGTCTGAAATTAAAACCCATGTCATCTGATTTTTACTTCTTTGCTTCTGTCAATTGTGCTTTTAAGAATTTTTTGATGAGAACATATCATTAAGCCGAGCTTAAGGAATGAGAAGGAGTTAGTATTGTGAACAGTCACTGGGAAAAAAACAGTTCTGAAAGAATGAAAAATATGGAAATAAACAAAGGGTTGAGTATGGCTAAAATGTAGGGTCTGAAACTTGCAGAAGAGTAAAGAAGGATGAAAAGATATTTAAATTATGATTGGCCCTTAAACCATTTTGAGTATGAACTTCATGCTGAATTCTGGGTAAGATAAGGGAAAATATTAAGGAAATATATGTTAGGAAAATAATCCTAACAACATTAATGAGAAATAATTGGATCAGGAAAGAAATAAGAGATAGTGACTGGATGCTCTGCTCCTGTTTTGGGTCCAGATTAGAAATGAAGAAAGCCAGAACAGGGAAAGCAGGAGATGGATGAATTAAAAAGATAATAAAGTTAAATCACCCCAATGGGTAAATACAGGGAAGAGATGAATAAAAGGTGAAAAGGAAGGGGTAACATCATTAGCTCATTTTATTTATTTATAAAATATTTAATCTAATAAAAGAGTAATATGCAAATTGACCCTCACTCTGTTAGACCTAAGCCACGCCCACCAGCCACGCCATGCCCACCAGTCAATCAGAGCAACTGTATGCAAATTAACCCAGCCAAGATGGCGGTCAGCAGCCATGGAGCTAGAGCAAACAGGAGGCTTCCGTTGTACCAGCGATGGAGGAAACTGCCTGCCTAGGCTGGATATGGCCTCCACTCAAGGCAACAATGTTTTAATTATAGAAGCCACAGAGCTGAAGCAAACAGGAGGCTTTGTTGCCTGCCTAGACCTCTGCTCAAGGCAACAAAGTTTCAATTATAAAAGATAAATAAACCCCAGAAAACTGATTCCAGCCAGCCTCATTGGGACGTTAGGTCAATGGGAGTTGTGGGCAGCCTGAAAATGACCCTCAGCCCCTCACCCAGGCTGGCCAGACACACCAGCAGGTGGACATCCCCTGAGGGGTCCCAGACTGTGAGAGGGCACAGGCTGGGCCAAGGGACCCCCTGAGTGCACAAATTTTTGTGCACTGGGCCCCTAGTTAATATATATTTTATAATAGCATTTATTAGTGTTTTTTTTAAGTGTGCTGAAACCTGTAAATTGTAAATGTTAGAAAAATTTCTGTTATACCTTTATTATTTCATATTAGTTTTGTGAAGAACAGCCCAAAACCACTATTAAATTTAAAAAGTGAAAAATTTATCTTTCATTTACTCTTATTGCTTCACCCCCTGATATTTGGAAAGCACTTAGATCATATTCAATGATAAGCACAATGGGCATAGTGTTTGTATTCAGAAGGTTTACAGTTTAGTAGGTGAAATAGATTTCACTCAAATAATAAAACAAGCAAAGAAGTAAATACTAGGAAGGATAAAATAGTTCTGTAAGATATTTTGTTGGGGGCAGTTAAGATAGACAAGTAACAGTAAACCTTTGGAAACAAATTCAAGATGAGTAATTTGAGTATAATAAGATTTACCTGGGTGAAGCAAGAAGAAAAGAGCATATCCTTACAACAATCTTAGTCATTGTGACTGGAATTTGCCATTAACAGTGAAGAATAAAAAGAGTAAAAAATAATAAATAAAACTAATCCTATCTAATAAAAGAGTAATATGCAAATTGACCATCAGAAGATGGCTAACCCCATGTGGTCAAAGATGGCTGACCCAATGTGGTCAAAGATGGCCACCACAACATGGCCAGGAAGAGAGGGCAGTTGGGAGGGCCCCAGGCCTACAGGGGAGGGCAGTGG
>PVJC01042101.1:0-15062 GCA_004026665.1 Murina feae
GCAGCCTGGTCACCCCTTACTGCCCCCCCCCCCCGCCAGCCTGCTCACCCCACACAGCCTGCTGCTCATTCATTTGGTCATCCCTCACTAAACCCTCTGCCAGCCTTGTCGCCCCACTCAGCCTCTTTGGTCATCCATTTTTGTTTCGGATTTGATGGCCCCTAGCTTTTTATATATATAGACAGATAGCCTACTTTTAAAGTCAGTGAAAAAACATTTAAAATAATTTCTAAAAGCTTTGATGTTAGCATAAGATTAAAGAGAGATCATGTTTATTCAAATAACCAAAGCAGAATTAATATATCAAACCTAAGATTTTGTGGATATATATGTTTAATATATTTTAATAATTTTCATTAAATATTATACTACATTTAATGTTTGTACAAGATGTTAAATCAAATTAAATTTATATTGACTAATAAATTATGTTTCTACATAATCAGCAAAAGATTTCTTTTACAGAAGAATAAAATGAATAACCAGGATTTGAATAAAAATTTCTTGGTGGCCAAATCAGATCTTATAGTGTTTCACAAAAACATACTTTTAGGACACAAAACTTAAAACTTTCATTAAAACATAAAACTTTCATTAAATTTCAAGAGTGATAAGCAAGTAAGGGTTGCTTCTACCCTCTTGTCCATTGGAATCATTATTCCCTAGAATATTCATTATCAGGCAATGTCCTGATTCATTTTTCCCACATGCTAACTATACCTGGCATGACATATCACAGCTATTACTGTCAAGAGAATTACCACTAAAAGAATAATTTTCTTTGCACTTAAAGTGTTTTCCCTTAAAGCAAAGAGGTTGAAAGTAGTCATTATGTGCTCGTTACGGAATGACCTGCCCTGGGTAGCCTTCCAGGTCCCACTGTTACCTCTTTCAGTTTCTGCTGATTAAGTACCACTTCCTCATAAAAGGTTTTCTCTGTCATCTATGTTAGACTGCAGTTTTGTTCACAATGATTCGCTCTATTGGCAGGGTATACATTCCTGCTGAGTTCACTTTATGTTTGGCCATATGACTAGCTTTGTCCAATGACACATGGAGATGAGGGCCAGGTGCTCTTCCAGGCAGAAGCTTTCAGTGCCTTCACGTTGCTGTTGCTCATGTTTCATTTCGCCTCACCTGCACGCCTGTAATGGTCTGCATAAAAGAGGCTGTCAACCTTGGCCCCAGAAGGAAGACCACATGGAAAAAAGCCATGCTCAACCTGTGGTTGACATGTAATGTTAGGCATAAAAACTTTTATTGCAGTAAACCTCTGGGATTTGCGTTTGATTGTTTTCACAGTATAACACTGCCTCATCTCAGCATACACTATCTCATTAAGCCACAGGTGCACCTACTCCAAATGGCTTTTCCTTTCCATAAAAAATATTTTGCCCATAATCATATACATCTATATTTGCTTACTGTCTGTTTTTATCTTCTATAATAATAAAAGCATAATATGCTAATTAGACCACACGGCCTTCTGGACAAAACCAGGGCTGCCAGGGAAGCTGGTGCCACCAGCCAGAAGAAGGAAGGCCTACTCTTGCACCAATTTTGTGCATCAGGCCTCTAATATGAGTATAAGATCCACGAGGGCAAAGACTTTATTCTTCCATTGCTGAATGCCCAGTGCCCAGTTTAGGGACTGTGATTATTCTAGCCAGATGGGTGTGTGTGGAAGAAGGAAGAGCATTTCAAGCAAAGTAACAAGTTCCCCAAATCCCAGAGCAGAGCTAAGGCTGCTGAATTGTATCACGTTGTTTATATGTTCAGCTGCAGGGAGAAAATCAGCCCAAGTGGAAAGAATGGGAAGTTGGAGGACTGTTTTGTGGTTATCCATAAAGTCTGAACATAATCAGGAGAGAAAAGCCGCACAGCAGTTTGAACAGGAAACGTTTAATATACAGAAGTATTGATTACAACAGAAGAGTGAAGTAATGGGGAATCGGTTAGTAAGAATTAAAAAATCAGCCGTGAAGCAAGGAAATCTTACCTTTGCGAATATTCTCCAGTATTATGCTAGGTGAAATAAGCCAATCAGAGAAAGAGAAATACCATATGATTTCACTCATATGTGGAATGTAATGAATGACAACAAACAAAATCATCACTGCAGAGGGAAGCGGGGAGGCTGGGTGAAAAAGCTGAAGAGATTAAGCAAAAAAACAAAAACAAAAAACAAATCAAAACCAAACACACCTCATTGTCAAACAACAGTATGGGCATGATAGTGACCAGAGGGAAATGGAGGTGGGGAAGGCAGGAGAGGGTAAAGGGGGATAAATGGTGACAGAAGGACACTTGACTTAGGGTGGTGAACACACAATGCAATATACAGATGATGTACTGTAGAACTGTACACCTGAAACCTATACAGTTTTATTAACCAAGGTCACCCCAATAAATTCAATAAAAAGCGTAAAGAATATATGACTATCAAATGTAAGGAGCAGCCACAAATATATAAAATGAACAAACAAAAATCCCACTAGTGCTGGGATAAAAGAACCAAGAAAGAGACACAGTGCCTCTGGCCAACTTACTGCAAATGCGTTCTCTAAGGTGCTGAGAAGGCAATTGGCGTGGTGTCTATGGCTGGCACAGGGTCCCCATGCTAGAAACTACCTGAGGAAGTGGGCCACTAGTCACTGCAAGACCGGGTGAAGCAGGATCACCTATGCTAGCACATCAGGACAGGAAAGCTAAACCACTTTCCTTTTACAATGCTGCTCCAACACCCACTGGAAAAGCTTAAAATCATGCCAACATGTAAAAGAAAATGACATAAAGGGCTCATACATTTTCACAGGTCAGGCTGTGCAGGACGAACTGGAAGTTGAGAGGCAATGCATTGATAAACAACACGCAGGAGACATTGGTGATTGTTCTGAGAGCATGGAAAAGGGTGTGATGCTTTTGAAAAATGTAGAGACATTAACAAAGTTAATTTGACAGGGTTTGGTGACAGATTGGATACAGATTGAACAAAAAGGAGGAATCAAGGACCCTTAGATTCCAATATAGATAATTGATTCCCTAATATGTGGAATTCAAGAAGAAATGGTCTTTGGAAGATTAGTAGAGAAGGAGGTTAGTAACCAAAGTTATAGACACATTAAATTAAATATATCTATTAAAGATCTAGGTGAAGATGTCTTTTGCATCATTGAATATAAAGTCCTGGAGTGCGGGACAGAGATGCAAACTGGGATAAAGATTTTACACCTTCAATAAAAAAAAAACAATCTCTCTATATAAAAACGTCATATGCAAATTGTCCCCTCAGGAGTTTGACCTGGGGATCAGGAGTTCAATCACTTGGTATGATGTGTGCTGACCATAGGGGGCAATGTAAAATGAAGGAAGGCCCCAGCCCAAACAGCAGTCAGCACTGGGGAAGGAAGGGTCTAAATCATCAGTTGGACATCCCCTGGATTGAGAGAGGGTGCTGACCGGGCTGAGGGAATTCCCCCACCCCCCATGCATGAATTTTATGCACTGAGCTTCTGGTTAGCAAATATTTGATATAAATATCAGCAGAAAGTTGTTAGGTAATATAATCCTTACTAATAAAAACCTAAGTGGTCATCATACCGTGATGCCCTCACTCCGCCACAAGATGGCTGCACACATGGCAGGTGAGCGCAGGTGGGCGGGACTGGGCTATGTGAGAGGCATGAAGCCTGCCTGGGAGTCCCACCTCCATGAGGCAAGGCCTGCCTGGGGGTCCTGCCTCCTCCCAGCTCCATGCAGTGAGGTCTGCCTGAGGGTCCTGAAGGTCCTGCATCCAGGCTCCACATGGCACACAATGGTGGGATCCCTAGCTCTGGCCTACCTCTTTGGGGCAATTCATCGAGGAGCCCCAGATAGGATGGTGGGGCCTGTCTCTTTGGGGTGATTGGTAGCAGGGCACCTGCACTGTGACAGGGCACAGGCCAGGCTGGGGGACCCTTCCCCCCCGAGTGCATGGATTTCATGCTTTGGGGCTCTAGTAGAAATATAATTATATCAGCCAAGAGTGAAAAAAGAAGGCTGCTAAAGACAGGTTTTCTAGTGAATATTGGTACTTAAAGGTTCCCTTTTGTTCCCCTGACTTCTTGTCAGTTTGGAAGTTTAGTGCCAATTTTTCTTTTCCAAGGTCAGGCCTTAAGAAGCACATGGAGGGTTTAGAAGCAGTTGAGACATTCTGTGTGCCTTCTTTTTCTGAATTATGATAAACAATAATATGTGTGAGTCATGCACCTAAAATCAAATAGTTATCCACATTGCAGACAATAGATTTTTCAAACAATTTCTCATTCAATGAGTGATATGAGCTATCGGAAAGAAGCATCATCATAATAAATCAAGAGTGACATCTGCATGGTGATTTATAGCCCTGGGTAACATTAACTAGCTCTCGCAGAGTGAGGTTTCTTGGAGGACTGTTTTCAAATGAATGAAGAAAATCCCTGGGTAAATGAGAGGACTGCTGCTGGTCTGTGGATAAGAAGGCCTATAGCCATCCCTTGATCATTTAGTTCTTTTCATATTAAGATCCCTGTTGATACAGTCCTGACAGTAATTATAAAAGCACAAATTGCACAGTAAAAAATGAAGAGAGGAAAGAAGAAAAGTAAAAGAAAAATAGAATATTTTTTTAAAAATTAGATAAAATTAAAACTAATTTTAATTTAAAAATAAGATAATTTCAGGCAGGTAAACACAAATACAAATCAAAATGAGTAACCAAAGTTAAAAGTGAAAGCAACAAATTTTAAAATAAAAATTATAAAAATAGAGATGCATGCTGTATTTAAAGCTATGAAAGACAAAAAAATCTTAAAATTCTCAGGCAAAATATTAATATGAACACACAAAATAAATATCCAAATAGCTATAAAGTATCAACTATATTTCTTAAAAATTAAGAATTTACAAAATTTACTTTAAAAAAGAAAAAAAACATCCTAGTTAATGAAATAAGTAATAGAGATATAGAGATATATTTGATATAGAATGCTTACAGGGTAGAGATGAAGGCAGAAAACATAAGAGGGGCAGAGACTTGAACTCTTACTAATATATTCTGATGTCTGGTATACAGTTTATCACCTTGGACTAATATGAGCTCATCATCCTAAAGAAATAAAATTAACCCGTAAGTATTCGATCTTCCTTTTACTCTAGCCTTTAAGTCAAGGAAACATGAAGAGCCCCCAGCCCAATGACCTAGCGACACCCAAACAGTAAAGAGTTCAGTGCTCTCAGAAACCCCACCGATCTCATAAAGTCAGGTAAACAGTAGTTTTACTCATTCATACCATAAATCATTGGTATACAGTAAGCATAATCACAGCATTATATTTGTGGGAGATAAAAATAAAAACATAAAGAATGAAAAAAAACACACCCCACTTAGCAGGTAGTCTCGACATAGCTTATGGTGGAAAATTCTCATTTGTATATTATATATTTGTTCCAGAATAGCTTGTAGAATAATTTCCCTATGGAAATTATAAGCAGAGAATGAACCATGTGTAATTTTAATTCTTACCTCATAGTTTTGCCATGATTTAATAAATCAGAGGCGCATTTATAATGTGAGCTGAAACAAAGTGTTTCGATGTTATAGAGTTGTGGGTTTGAATCTTAATTCTGCTTCTTACTGTTTGTGAGTCCTTCCCCTAATATCTCAGATCCCATTGGCTTTTAATATGCAAATGAGGATAGACTGCAATGTGCAGGACTATTTGAAGATTAAAAGCATCGCACACAAAGCACCTGGCGCAGTGTAGGGCAGAGCGTAGGGAGTACAACTCGTGTTTGTTGTTATTCTCACAGTCACAAAGCGCTGCTCTGAATAAGCATTAATCTTCAATCCTAAACTAAAATGATCACTAGCCAGATTTTAAAAGGCCACGAGCAAACAAATTAATTTCATTAATGTGTGTTAAAAATGAATGCTGCTACTCTTTTAAAAATTTTAGTGACTTGTCCTTCAGGTTATGTTGTAGTCATGTACAATAAAATACATACCTGATATTTGAAGCTGATTTCTGTATTGGCTAATTTATTGATCCAAATACCTTTCTTACAAATGTATACTTATTCAATAACTGGTGTGATCAGAATTAATCGGTCAGATGACCGTGTGTATCAAAATAAGGACACATGGAAAGTCAGACAAGACAGGGTCAAAGCACATGTGGAACTTAGTTACTTACTACAATAGAATTTGACTCTAAAGTAAGAAAAGTTGTTTTAAGTATTATTGATTTTTACTTGGAAAATGTGTCTTATTGATTTTTCTTTCAAGACCTTTAACCACGGCTTTTAGTGCACTATTCTTGTCTACATTGACAACCAATGGAAAAATAAACAGAAATCGGATGGTCACATGTGGGAAAAGGGTAAATGGGGCTTTAAGAAATACTACCTAAAAGGGTTTTTATTTTTTCCACTACACATATAAATAGTATTTCAAAGTGCCGAAAAGAGAAAAGAGGTTCTTAGCATTTTGAATGAAACCATGTAATAAGCTTAAAAATAAGCCAGTTTATTTGCTGTTTCAAAGCACCTATGATTTTGGGTAAAGAATTTCTGGGTATCTGGAAAAAATAAAGTTAAAATTATTTGGAGGGGTTGATTTGAGTTTTTGTTTTTCTTTTAATCAGGCTTAGTGCTTCAAAGCTGTACTTAGAAGGTTCTATTTTACAACCTTTTAGGATCTGGCATTCAAGCATTTGGAAATGTATTTATTTAGTGAATGTAAAAAATAAATAAATAAATAAGCAAGCAGCAACAACTAAACTGCTGGAATTATGAAGAATGTTGTTTACTCTTTGTGTTTCAAAGAACCTACTTATACACAGCTACACAGGTTTAGTCTCTCTCTCTCTCTCTCTCTCTCTCTCTCTCTCTCTCTCTCTGCCTCTCTCTCTCTCTTTCTTTCCCCCTTCTCTTCCTTCTTTCTTCCTCACTCCTCTTTTTTCCCCCTTCCTCCTCTTTTCCAAGTCCTATGTGTTGTTTTCTTCCATTTAAACTTGAATGCTTAAAAATAATTTAATTTCAGGAATATTTTTCAAAAGTGTTTTTATTTTTTTCCCAGTAGACATACTTTATTTTTATTTGTACCATATTTTCCCTTTTTATTGAATGTATTGGGATGACACTGGTTAACAGAATCATACAGGTTTCAGGTGCACAATTCTATAGCACATCATCTGTGCTCTGCATTGTGTTCCCTATTCCAAGTCACGTCTCCTCGTGTCACTGTTTAATCCCCCTATGTCCTTCTCCTCCTCCTCTTCTCCCCCACACCCTCCCTCTGGCAGTCACCACATTGTTGCCCATTTCCATGAATTTTTTCACTGTTGTTTTCTTGCTCAATCCTTCCATCCCCCACCCCAAGAAATTGCAAAGAAAATTCTGTTAACATGCTGACAGACGTAACCTTTTATTTCAGCAGTTTATGATTTTAATTTATTTGCCATGGAAAAATTATTTTTCAAGCAAATTCACTGAAGTGTTCTTGCAATTTTCAGATTCATTCAGGACATTTTAGTTAAGACAGCTACATTGATATTTATATCTGACTCCATAGAGCAATTTGATTTCCAATCATTGATTACTACTTGAAAGAAAGAAAAGTTTAAAAGAACAGAAAAAGTACCTAACAAATGATCACATTATCAACCTTTAGAAAATTTAATTTATTATTATTCATAATAGTATAAATCTTTAACTATGTGAATTAAGAGATCCCACAAAATATATTCCTATTTTTAAACATCCCATGGTTGTTGCTTTTTTTTTTTAATTTAGGTTAACTAAACAATAACATTTGTATAAACTAATCCTATCTAATAAAAGAGTAATATGCAAATTAACCATCACTCCCTTACTCTGTAATTCCCTCACTCTGTCACAAAGATGTCAGCAGCCACAGAGCTGGAGTGAGCAGGAGGCTTGGGTTGCCCTGGTGATGGAGGAAGCCAAGCTTCCCACCTGCCCTGGCTGGCCTAAATAAATCCCAGATACCTGCTTCCAGGTGGAGTAGCCTCTGCTCAATTTTCAGGGGGACCAAGGCTACAAAGTTTTAACTATAGAAGTTAAATAAATCCCAGATACCTGCTTCTAGCCTGTGGGCATGGCCAGCCTGAAAATGGCCCTCAGCCCCTCACCTAAGCTGGCTAGGCATCCCAGTGGGGACCCCCACCCTGAAGGGGATGTGACCAGTCTGAAAACAGCCCTCAGCCCTTCACCTAGGCTGGCCAGGCACCCCAGCGGGACCCCCACCCTGATCCGGGACACCCTTCAGGGCAAACCAGCTGGCCCCCACCCATTCACCAGGCCTCTAGCCTATGTAATAAAAGGGTAATATGAAAATTGACCCTAACAGCAGAACCACTGGGAATGATTGGTCACTATGACACACACTGACCACCAGGGGGCAGATGCTCAATGCAGGACCTGCCCCTGGTGGTGAGTGCACTCCCACAGGCCAGGTTGATGGCTGCCAGCACAGCAGTAGTGGTGGGAGCCTCTCTTACCTTCTCAGAAGTGCTAAGGATGTCCGACTGCAGCTTAGGCTTGCTCCCCACTGGCAAGTGGACATCCCTTGAGGGCTCCCATGCTTCCAGAGGGATGTCTGACTGCCAGCTTAGGCCCAATCCCCTGGAGAGCAGGCCTAAGCCAGGAGGTGGACATCCCTCAGGGGTCCCAGCCTGTGAGAGGGCACAGGCTGGGCTAAGGGACCCCCCAGAGTGCACAAATTTTTGTGCACTGGGCCTCTAGTTTTTAATAAAATCAGACACTAACTATGCATATATTGCTGGCTATTTCAAATATTCCTAATATTTTATCAAGTTTATTACATCCTTTTTGTATATTGGCATCCCTCATTTTATGCTTAATGGCCATTGAGGCCCTGTAAGTTGCCTGAAGTTCTACAAAATATGATTATCAGTAATCTAGCCTCCTTGCTCTACTCAATCTGCATTCACTTAATTTTTTTTAATTAGATAAACTTTCTTCAAGAAGTTGGCATATAGAATTACTTTATTTTAATTAAGGGTCATGTAGCAAAGTTAGCCAAGGGGATCAGCACCCTATACAATAATTGAGCTCTGAAATACAGTAGTCAGGTGAGATGATAAAACTTGAATAGACTTGAAAAGCAGTTCCCTGTTACTCTATAATTTCCTTCTGACTAACTCTGGGAAAATGGTTAGACAACTGGACATTGATATAGAGAAGTGATTATGTTAGAAATTTTATACAAGCTTGATTTTTCTGTTTGGAATTATGGTGGGGATTGGTAAGTGTCAAAACCAGTGATGTTTAAAGAACTGATCATTTTCCCAAGGCAAAATTGAAGATGGTTAATTATATTGTCTAAGGTTGAAGTTATTTGTGCTCACATTTTATTTAAAAAACAAACAAACAAACAAAAAACACCACTTTAGAAGTAGTTCCAAAAGGCAAATAAAAGAACGGAACAATAATTTATATTTCCAGTTATTTCCTTTAGTCTTTTGCAGTCTTCCAATTCAAGGAAACTACATTTTTAAAAGCGTGTTATGCAAAGTTGACTTTTTTCTTATTTGATGAGTTAAACTGGAAAAATGACCATCAAAACTGCATCCCTTAGATAAGCTTGAGGCCATTTTGGAGCAATCATTGGACCTACAACCAAGATTTCTCTACCCAGCAAAGCGATCATTTAGAATCGAGGGAAATATAAAGAGCTTTCACTATCATCAAACCAGTAATACATTAGATATTAAAGGGTCTTCATTAAAAAGTAATAGGGAAAAAAGGATAAAAAATATAAACAATAAATAAAAACGATAAATGCATATTTATCAACAATTGAATCTAAAGAAGCAAAATAAATGAACAAGCAGAAACAGAGTTATAGAGAACATTGTAACAGTTGCCAGATGAGAGGGGGTTGAGGATATGGCTGAAAATGGTGAAAGGATTAGTAAGTACAAATTGGTAGTTACAGAATAGTCATAGGGATGTAAAGTACAGCATAGGGAAAATAATCAATAATATTATAACAACTATAGATGGTGTCGGTGAGTTTGAAATCTATCAGGGTCATCGCTTAGTAAATTATATGTCTAATCACTAGGGTGTACACCTGAAACTAATATAATATTTCATGACAACTTAATTGAAAAATAAAAAAATGATTTAAGTAAAGAAACAATCAGACTTTGTTACTCACAGTGTGCTCCTGGTTTTGCTGACAGTGTCACAAATGTATTATACATCAAAGAAGGCCTCTAGAGCAGACCTTCAGATCACAGCCTTCAATTGTCAGCTATGCTACTGAAGATCTACGTCAGATACCATAAGCCTAATTCTTTTTACAGCTCTAAGATCTGCATTGTCATTTAAATTAAAATAACACACTTAAAGATGATATAATATTATTCATTCTCAAAAAGCCTCATAACTAAGAATGGACCTTTGTTAAATCCTCAAATCTCCAACCTTATAAATCCTCTTCTAAAGCATGCTGATAATCCATTCAGCCTTAAAATGCTTTTCATGTGTCATGCCACATTTACAAAAGCATTCTATTTTTCTGCAATATTTTTCCTTAAAGTTCTGGCATTTTATTCCTTGTTTTTTTTTTAAACAAAAATTGCAGAAGAATGAGAATTATTATTTATTAATCTTTATTTTCCATAGACTCTCATCTTCTCTGACATCACTCGCAAACAATATCATTATTTTTTTGAAAAGCAACAAGAAACATAATGAGGAACATCTTTGCTTCTTTGCAAGTGTCTCGGTAATTAGGAACACAGAGCCATCTTTGTGATCCAAGGATACCTCTGAGGAAAAGGTTTCAAGTATTTTCTCTGAGCTGTCATGAGTTTAGCACACCAACCAGGCTTTCTGACACACTTTGAATCAAATGTCCCTAAGCAATGAAGCAGCAGCTTTTGCTGCAAATTGACATTTGATGAGTATTTATCAAGCTAATAAACATTAATCAGATCATGTGAGTGAAAAACAAAAATAAAACAGTTCTTCAAAATATGTTATTTCCATTTAAATTCAGAGCTAAAAAATGTGCAGAGCTAAAACCCTACAACACTTCTACCAGACACAGATGGCATCAGCATCAGCAGTAGCTTGTGTTGAATGATTGGTTACCTAATAGTAAAGGAATGTGCCATGTATGCATTTGGAAAGCATTTTGATGGTGGGACATGTGGAAATCTGTGCCACTGACTGATGTCTATTTCTTATATTTCATTAAGCTCCACAGTACAAAAGAGATAGAGTCATTTACATTACAGCCCATAAAATACACACAATGGAAATTTTGTTGCAAGATATAAACTGAAATAAGAGGAAAGGGAGTGTATGAACTAGGAGAAAAATCAGGTGTAAGAACTAAGAACAGAATGACTTGAACCCACAGGTAAGTCTCATAGTAGGAAACAGGAGACTGGAATGTGCCTGTCACAGCAGACATGCTGGACTTGGCAGAATCAACATAGCAGCCAAGGAAAATCCAGGCCAATGTGTAAACCTTTGGGTTTTAATTTTGATCTAGTAGAACAAATTTTGATCTAGTAGAAGAAATACAAAGACCTAGATTGAAAAATCCTGCAAATCACTAGAATGCATACTCTTCTGAATAAACAAGTGAATCAGATCATAGCTCAACCTAAAGAAAGAAGATTTAAATGTTTAAAGTAGTTGTCAGCAAATGTTTTCCATAAAAGTTCAGATAGTAATTGTTTTAGGTTTTGTGGGTCATTCAATTTCTGTTACTATTACTCAAATCTGTCTTTGCACTGAGAATGCAACCATAGGCAATGTGTAATCAAATGAATATGGCTGTGTTCTAATAAAATTTTATTTACAGACACTAAAATTGAATTTTAATTTAATAGAAATATTTTTAAATTTTCACTTATAGATTTTTAGAGGAAAAATGAGAGAGAGAGAGAGAGAGAGAGAGAGAGAGAGAGAGAGAGAGAGAAAGATCAATTTGTTGTACCACTAATTTATGGGTTTGTTGGTTGCAAATTAGTGTATGTGCCCTGATCAGGGATTGAACCCACAACCTTGGAGTATCAGGACAATGCTCTAACCAATTGACTGGGTCAAGATAATACAAATATTTATATATAATTTTTTCAGTCATGTAAAACTCTTTCATAGTTCATAGACTTGACAAAAACAGGCACAGGCCAGCTTTGACCTGTGGGTAAAAGTTTGCTGCATCATGGTCTAGACACTTAAACATTTGTTATAAGTGAGCATGTTTCTTTGATATTGAGAATCTGAGAAATCTGGGGGTTTTGTTTTGAATTTTCTAGTCTGAGACTCATGTTCAAGAATCAATAGCATCAGCACAGGCAGCATTCTAACTCAGTTTTTCTGACACAGAGCCTATGACTTTATTTTAGTGACAAATAAGAGAGCTAAATAGATTTGGTAGATTGTGCCTAAGACTATTTTTATTTCTTTTCATCTTGCTCCAGCTGCCATTATGAAGCTCTATTAGAAACTTGGAGGATATTTTGAAATAATTAGCTGTATTTTTCCTATGAAACATAGATCTAATGTATGTCCAAATACGCAGCAACATGTTTACTTTATCACATGGTAGTTATTTGAATTTCCAGTATTAGTGCCAGAATAATAACTAGCTTATCTATTTTTAAAAAGAACATTTACATATCAAGGTAGTATGTGAAGTGGTTAAGGGAATGTTATAGAGAAACAGACTGCTGGGTTCAAATCAGAGTTCTGTCACATATTACTGTATGAATTTGGACAGTTACCTTAACTCTGTGACTCAGTTTATTCTTCTACAAAATAGAGATATTCCATACAGGTGTTTTGAGTTGACTTACGTAAAATGCTTAGAATAAGCACTTACTTTCATTTATCTTGTTATTATCAGAAAGCACCTTCTCATGTATCATTTCCTCATTCTCATAAATTCCCAATGAGTAAGCAAAATACACACACATGCAAACACATACAAATTCACATATCTTTGGTTTACATGATAAATTAGGTTATCCAGAGAAACTTTCTTTAAGTGAACTTTAACATACCTTATCAACTTTCAATATCACAATAGGTTCAATCTAAAAATAATCACATTTTCAAATATACATGCATATTTAATCTTTAGAGTGTAGAAGAAAATAGTTACATTTTACACTAAATAAATAGTTAAATGATTATTTAAATTAAATTTATTTCAGGGGGTAAAATATATCAAACAGCTACCTTTAATTATACTGAAAGCTTGCTTACAAATAAGATAATACTACTTTATTAACAGGTTATCCTTCCCCTATTTTACTGACTTTGAATCTGTAGTCAAACATAATATGTGCATTTCTAATTTTAGCACAGCATTGTTATTCATTCTACATGGAAATTCAATGAGAGACATAAAGAAGAGAAACAACTGCCTCCTAACGTCTATACTTATGAACTAGTCTTATGGAAAGGTATTTCAACAATCTAGTTGTAATTTTTCTTTTTCTGTTTATTTGTTGTTTATTGTTTTAATCCTCACCTGAAGATATGTTTTTTTCTAGTGATTAGAGGGAGAGAGAGAGAGAGAGGGGGGGGGGAGTGAAACATCAATGTGAGAATTACCAATTGGCTGCCGCCCTTCAGGCCTGAATGGGGTATTGAACCCGCAACCTGGGTTTGTGTCCTGACCAGGAATTGAGGCCAGGACCCTTCGTTATACCTGATGACGCTTCACCCAACTGAGCCAAGGGCCGGGGCTAGGCTGAAATATTTATATGTGATAATTGACAGCACTGACATTAATCACCTTGCCTTTATGATCTTATAAAAAATAAAGTATAAAATGAATGCTTACAAGTTTACCATCATACAAAACCCACATTTTGACATGCAAACATTGAAACAACCACAGGAACTCAGCGCGGTAAAAAATCCAACTAGGTTATCTATCAAATGCAAATATATTCATGTATCAATGTCTACATAAATAAATAAAACGCACATTCTTTTTATAGCTTCCCTACATCATTTTTAGGATAGGAACAGATACAAATATCTACACAAAACATATTTTATCTTCAATATAAGCAATTAGGTATTTGTTACTTTTTCTGTCCTTAAATGAGAGAACTTGAAAGACTTAAAACACCTTAGAGAAAGTGCATGCCGAATCTTTAAGGTTGTGCTAAAAATAAGAGTTAGAATTTGAATGCAGGTTTTAAATTCTAGTTCAAGTCTATTCCCACAACACAAACGATGGCCTGTTCTAAATTACACTACATCATAATCTGATGATGCCATTTTGTCTGGCAGCACTGGACAATTCACCTACTGAACTTCCCACAAGTGAAAATTGCCTTTTGGGTCCCAGGGATATGTTTATCTTAATCACTTTTTGATAGAAATCTTCCGTAGGACTAATAACTCTTCCTGTCTTCGTAAAAAGAGGCCACTGGGGAAATGGGCTCTTATGTTGATATTCCACAGCCTCCATCCTGAGCATCCATTACCAAGCCCTGTGGTATTGACTGGCCTGACAAGCTGTCAGCAGCCATCATCTGCCATCATCCTGCCTGTGTCTGACAGACTTATGCTCTGATTCCTCTCAATAAATCTGGGTCAGGGAACCAGATGACCAAGGCTTTTAAAGATTCTATGTAAAGACTCTCAATTTTCTCAACTGTAAAATGAGTTTGCTGTACAAAACCAGAGATTCTCAATCCTGACTGCATATGTGAATCCCTCAGAAACTTTTTTTTAAAACAAAATTGGTGCCTAGGTTCCACTCCAGGAGATTTTGATGTAATTATTGAGCTTCACTGTGGTGTTTTTAAAATGATCCCAAAGTGTTGTTTTGTTTTTCAGCAAGATTTGCTCAAGATAGTATTAGATGATCATTAAAGCATCTTTAAATCTGAAATATATTATTTTCACAATTAAAGGTATTAGTTTCTAAATGACTATACTCTATACCCTTCAAATGTATATAGTCTGCACTTCATCATTCGAAGCTGGTGCACAGGTCTCAATAGTTATGC
>PVJC01042102.1:0-15029 GCA_004026665.1 Murina feae
GTGTAAAAGATGAAGGTTCAATCAACTGAGCCACTCCAGCCAGGACTTCACAGGCTTTTTTAAGAGATCAACTAAACAACTTGTATGCATGCATATAAGCATAATCAATGGACACAAGACACTGGGGGATAGGGAAGGAGGGGGGAAGGTGAAGGGGAAAAAAATGGAGACTTATATTACACTCTTTGTAATACTTTAAGCAATAAAAAGAAAGAAAGAAAGAAAGAAAGAAATCCAGCGCCTTCCCTGGCAGGGTGCCTTCCAAACTTAGAATTAACTTCCAGGGGGCTATCTTTCCAATTACCTAAAGAGAACAGCTGGGTGCGATGGAGCCCTAGGAACCTATGCTTCTTTCTTAGTCATGATGTATTAACACATTTTTTTGAGGGAAAGGAGTAAAATCGGATCCACCAGGGAGACTGTCAATGGACATGAGGAAACATACATTGGAACCTCTAGTTGGAACCAGCAAAAATAAAAATGTTTTACGTCGCTGTCACGTGTGTGCCGCTCATAAACTGCGCAGTGAAACGCGGTACATGTGCAAGTTTTGTAATATACCCCTGCACAAAGGAAAGTGTTTCGAACGCTACCACACAGTGAAGCATGCAATTTGGCGGGAAAATGCCCGATTACAAAGTGTTAACTCCTCCCCAACCCTCCCCAGCCTTCCACCTGTAGTTTGACAGTCTATTCAATGCTGTTCTGCCTCTGTATCTATTTATGTTCATCAGTTTATAATGGTCTTTATTATGTCAACTGAACCCAAGATGAAGGCAGAGCCTTATCTTGGGGGTATATCTAACCAAGAGGTGAGAATGCCTCAGTTGTCCTTCAAAGCCAGGTGCCGGGAAAAAAGTTCTTATCTAAATCTAGTCAAACACCAGGAATGAATGGGATTCAGACTCACCCAGAGGTAACCATTTACGAGGAAGCTACAAGAATGCACACATTCCCCCTTTTATTTATCCTTAGTAAAACTTGCTGGTATTTGGCTATAAATAAAAGTTGCTGCGCTGACTCTGGGCCCTGTTCATCTATCAGAGAGCAGATGTCACACCCGGTCCCAGCTTTCCTCTATTTCTGTCTCAGTCTTGTTTTATTCAATTTTCCTTAAACCTCGTCTCATTCTATTCAAGATTTCGTTGACCACCGAGTTCTCTCTCTCTGCACTAGTCGCAAGAAGAGAGAATGCCATCCCCTCATATCTGATGCCACAAACAAGGATCCCAATACTAAGTTTCAATGTACACTCAGGAACGTAATTAGTCTTTGTTGTTTTTATCCTGCAGTTGCTAACAAATTAACTTCTCTTGTCATCCTTTCCCCTCTGGCCTGCAGTTATTAATTTAGGACATCTAAGAATTTTCTCCTTTTCAGTAAAAATCATCAGACTTTAGGTCTGAGCCCTGGCAGGTACGGCTCAGTTGGTTGGCGTGTCATCCCATATACCGAAAGGCTGTGAGTTGGATTCCCAGTCAGGGCTCATACCTAGGTTTTGGATTTGATCCCCAGTTGGGGGCACATACAAAGGCAACCAATTTAAGTTCTCTCTCTCTCTCTCTCTCTCTCTCTCTCTCTCTCTCTCTCTCACACACCAATAAACATATCCTTGAGTGAGAATTTAAAAAAAAGTACTTCAGATCACAAAGGTAAGGAAGGGCAGAGTAGGAACTTGAAGGGGACTAAACAAGGTGGCATCCCCAAGGAGGCAACTGTGGTCCAGACCCTGGACTACTGGCCCTTCCTGGTCATTGTTAGCTGGCAGTTTGTTTCAAGTGACCTCCCACATGCCTCTCATCCCCAAGTCTCTCTGTCATAATGTTATAGGTTGAAATCAGTCTCCTCCATGGCATCACGAGAAAAGAATTATAAGGATCCACACACCAGAGATTTATTAGGGTGGAAATAGACCTCTGGGTTTCCAATGTCCCATCTCCATCCACTGGCCATGAGAAATGTCCAATGCTGTCTTCAGCAAGGCCAAGCAAGACAAAGGCCAGTGTCCAGATTTCTGCTTCATATTAAAACTTAGTCCTTTTGGAGGCCACACAGTTTACCATGGCCCAGATTGCTGGTACGCCTGCATGGTCACCTGTTCCCTGGTGAGAGAGAATGTGAACAAACTGGGCAAGTGTGGGCCATCAAAAGAGAAAGATTTTCTTCATTTCCTGTGGTTTTAACCAGATCTACTTTCAAAGTTTACTCGGGCTTGCATTGGCTCCATGCTATAGCCAATGATCCCCTCCCTCCCCCGCCCCCAGGTTAGACTGACACGCCTTAATGGACAAGCACTTCTCCTGTGCCATTTTTACTTTATTTCCCATATTCTTATCTCTAACTTCATTCTATCCATTCCCCCAGTGATCTGCAGGGAATGGACCAGTGGCTCCCAGGGTGGGGAGTGTGAAGCTGTAGCTTCCCGGTGAAGCAAACAGGCTCAGTGTTCCCAGAAGACCATGCCTAACAATGCCTGACTTCCCTTGCTCACTTCCGTTTTCATAATATTTAGCTAACCATGGTAAAACTAATAGCTGCTGTGGCCTTAGAAAGACAGATAAGTGTCCCAGCAGCAGCACACCCATAGGACTAGGATGGTGAATCTACCAGAAATGTAGGCTCTATCCTCAGTGCCAGAGAAAACACAGAAGTCTGTGGTCTGGGGGCTTAGTCATTCCATGACCAAAATAAGCAACAATTAGGGGTGCAAACCCAAGCCTCAGTGGATAGAAAATTGTCTTTTAAATCTGGGAAAATTTAAATAATAGATCATCTCAAACTGATTAAGAGGGAGAGAGACAAAGCGGGGAAGAAGGAAGGGAAACTGAGAGAAAGGAGGAAGGTAGGAAGGGAGGGAAAGAAAAAGGGAGGGAGAGACAGAAGTTAGAAAGAAAAAATAAATTGGTCCCTCATAACTGTTTAAGCATTTAGTTTTATGCAAATACTAGAGTCCCAGTGCACAAAAATTCATGCACTCGGGGGGTCACTCAGCCCGACCTGCACCCTCTCACAATCTGGGACCCCTCAGGTAGGTTCCCTATGCTTGGCCTGAGATCAAAGCCCATTGGGGTTTTCCTTTCCCCAGTTGCAGGCAGCTGACCCCACCCCCGCCTCTGCCACTGCTTGCCATCTGTGCAATGCTGTCCCCCTCCCCTGCCACCAGTGGCCTCCCTCTGAAGGAGACAGGCTGGAGTGCGATGCCTTGGTTGGCGTGAGCCTCCTTCTTTCTTTACTGGTGGGCGGGCCTAGCCCTGCGAGGGGCTGTCTGCCTACCTGATCACCTCTAACCACTGGCCTGCCTTCCTGATCACCCCTAACCACTAGTCTGCCTACTGATCACCCCTAACCACTCTGCTTGCCTGATTGATTGCCCCTAACCACTTGCTTGGGGGCAGGGCCAGCCCAGGGAGGGGCTATCTGCCTACCTGATCTCCCTTCACTGCTGGCCTGCCTACCTGATCTTCCCTAACCACTTGCTTGGGGATCGGGCCAGCCCTGTGAGGGGCCATGGTGGTCTGTTCTCTGGTTGTTCCAGTGGTGACAACTCTGGCCTTTTATTATATAAGATTGTTAACCTTAGTCTGGGAGGATGGTTTGTTAGAGGATTCAGGTAATGATGACTGCTGGAGGCTAATTCCAGCATGTCGTAAGTGCAAGAAGTTTCATCAAGAGGTTGATGAAACTTAAGACTTCAGCAGCGCTGAAGAATCATATTAGCCACTGATGGAATAGCTGAAAGCATTTCTTTCCCTAAACCTAAATAGGATACATTAAATTGACCACTTGGCTGCCAGACAGCTCAGGGTATCTTAATCTACATGTTATTGCCTCCTACTGGCCAAATACCTGAACAGCCACAGGCTAATTCTTCCATTCTGACAATGCGCTCTATATGAAAACCGGACCCTTTGAAGTGTATATCTCTGCCTCTCTTCAGGACAATTTGTGTTAATAAAAAGCATGGGGTCCTGAGACAAGGAGATCTTAGATCTTAGTTTCCTTTAAACTAGGCTCCTCTAACCCCCAGTGCCTTTCAAAATTATATTTCGTATCTGGACTCCTATTTAATCTATGCACAGCCTTCTCCAGATTCCTGAACTCTTCTTGATGCTGGAACAAGAACCCCCACACTTAACCTTTGATATGTATATCTCATTTGCTTTAGGGCAATCTGTGTTAATAAAGAGTGAGGGGCCCAGAGATCCAGAGAACTTGGTTACTGAAGCTAGGTCTCCTCTGGCTCCCCAAAATGCCTTCCAAATTTATATTTCATGTCTAGTCTCTTTATTAATTTACATGCAGCCCTTCTCCAAAATTGCTGAACCCTTCTAGATGCTGAGAAAGACCCCAGCAGATGGCAGACTATGTCTCTTCTAGAATTTTACAACCCAACGATGTGTACATGAGAGAGAGGAGCTATTCCTGCTTGGGATTCATGATTCCTGTTTAGCTCTCACCTGATCTTCCCAGGATCACCTTCATCTAGTCAGGGCTAAATCTGAACTTGCTCCCCATATCCAGCAAGGACACGCACATCGTACCGTCTACCTACCTAATCTCACCTAAGTGCTGGCCTGTCTACCTGATTGCCCCTAACCATTCTTCCTGCCTACCTGATCACCCCTACATTTTTCTGATCCTTTTGGGCATGCAACCAAAGAAAAGAAAATTGATAGAACCTTTCTCTTTAGGTCCAGCTCTTGAAGTGGTAGTGAAGGGTCGGTTGGACACAGTTTGGAGTTGTTTCTGAAGAACCTTGTTCTGATCTGGATTATTGCTGTATTGCCAAGGCTTGGGCTAAGGAAGGAAGGAAAAGCAAAGGTGTTTTAGGGAATGGTGACAAGCTCAGTGTAGATGAAGAGTAAAATGACAGGTGAGCAGTGGGAGACAAAGATGAAAGTAAGAGAAAGGGAGTAACATCTGTAGAGTCATGCGTTCCAAAACGAGCAAGAGGACATTCCATAGGCAGTGCCTATTTAACACCCATGGTTGTTCTGACATTATTCCACAAGATATTGACAGTATTCCACAGGCCACTGAGTGAAAGGTATTTTGCTGTCAGAGTGACTAGCTGGAAGGTCTGACCTATATCCCTGGCAGCAGCATGGCTTGAGAGGACAGATCAGATTTGTAATAGTTTTCAAAGGTAGAACCAGGAGTTTGTTAGTCAGAACAGGTAGATAAAGGACCTGTCAACACTTTAGAAAAGTTACCAGTAACCCCTCAGGGTACACAGTGCCAGTTAACCCCATGGGGCACCACTAGGCTCATTAAAAGTCTGCATCAGACCTTGTGTAGAGCCTAAGTTTCCTCAAAAATACCAATTACATATAGGAAGCAGCTGTACTGGGGTGGGGGGGGGGGGACAAATGCTTTCTGATCCCCCAAAATAAAGAGAATTGATTTAGGGGCTTCCATCCTGAATTTCAAAATATAGGCTAATGATATGCATTTGGATCCATACCTTGACCATGACTTGCCCATCTGGGCCCAGATATTAGTATCCTTTGTACCTCTTCAGGTGGGTCCCTCTGACTTATGTAACTTAACCCCTATCCCAGACATTAAATTTTTCTGATTTCTCAACCCAGTCCCTTTCAGACTGGCTAGTCATCTGATCTCCACTCTCTCCTTCCCTACATCCTCCTTCCTTGGCAGCTCCTGCATGCCCTTCAACCAGTTCTGAGAGAATCCTGGCCAGAAAATGTCTGGCACAAATGTAAAACCATACTCTTGACCTTAAACAAACAGAAAGCCAGATATTTCTCCAGCAAAATGGGTTTACTTGGGAACAATGAAGAACCACAATTTTGGACATGAGGTCTAGTGATGAACCATGTGCAAATCCGGAGAAACAAAGGAAAAGAAGTCTGTTATAGAGAACAGAATGTTGGGAGAGCCTTTATGAAAAGAGTTCTTCTTGTTGAGCTTAGTGACCCATGTACTACATAGGGTTCCCCTTCTGGCCTCCTTATTTCATTTTAAATGAGGTTTCCTTGTGCTAATTTTTACAGTACATATGTCAGTCCCTTTGCAATGACTGCCAAAAGACCAGGCTAGGACAGGAACACGCATTTAGCCTCACTTTCACATTTGGCTCAGCCTAGGAACTCTCTCTGGCTCCATGTCCTTATCTCTGAAATGAATATTAAGGTGCCCTAACATTGGGAGAATCAAGTGAGAGACTATTTCTGAAAATGATATGTTTCTGTCAGCTCTTATTATTTCTACTTCTTTGTGTTCCAGGTATGGCTTATTATTTTTTTAATTTTTAATTTTTACAATATTATGCTAGTTTCTGGTGTACAGCCCAGTGATTAGACATAGACCTTACAAAGTGATTACCCTGTAAATCTAGTACCCATATGACAATATATTTAGTTATTACAGTGCTATTGACTCTGCTGTACTTTATATCCCTATGGCATTCTGTAACTACCAATTTGTATTTCTTAATCCCTTCACCTTTTCACCCAGCCCTAAACCTCCTCCAATCTGGCAACCATCAAAATGTTCTCTGTACCTAAGAGTCTGTTTCTATTCTGCTTGTTCATTTATTTGTTTACTTTTTTAGATTCTGTATAGGATTGAAATCATGTGGCATTTATCTTTCTCTGTCTACTTATTTCACTCAGCACAATACCCTCCAGGATAATCCGTGCTGTTGCAGATGGCAAGTCTTCATTCTTCTTTATGGCTGTATCATTTCTTTATCCATTCACTTCTTTATCCATTCATCTATTGATGGACTTTTAGGTTGCTTCCATATCTTGGCTATTGTAAATACTGCTGCAATGAACAAATAGATGTGTGTTGCTTTTTGATTTAGTGTTTTAAGTTTTGGATAAATACTCAGAAATGGAATTGCTGGGCCCTTCTTTGTCTCTTGTTATAGCTTTTGTTCTAAAGTCTATTTTGTCTGGTATAAGTATTACTACCCCAGCTTTCTTCCCCATTTTCATTAAACATATTTTTACATCCTATTACTTTCTGTCTGTGTATATCTTTCATTTCGAGATGAGGATCTTATAGACCATGAAGGGTCTTGCTTTGTTATCCCTTCAGCCACCATTTGTCTTTTAATTAGAGCATTTAATCCATTTTTATTAAAGTATTTTTGATAGATACATATTTATTGCCATTTTATTACATGTTTTATCTTTTTTTCTTCTTTTTCTTAAAAAGAGCCCTGTAATATTCCATGTAATTCTGATTTGGTGGTGATGAACTCCTTTATCTATTTCTTATCTGGGCAGCTCTTTGTCTGTCCTTCTATTCTAAATTATAGCCCTGCTGGCTAATTTTGGTTGTACATCCTTGCTTTGAAATACTCTGAGTATTTTGTGCCAATCCCTTTTGGCCTGAAACGGTTCTAGTGAGAAATCAGCTGACAGTCTTGAGGGAGCTCCTTGTAGGTAACTAATTGCTTTTCTCTTGCTACTTTTAAGATCCTCTCTGTGTCTTTAACCTTTGGCATTTTAATTATGAGGTGTCTTGGTGTAGGCCCTTTTCTTTTATTTTTAAATTTCTTTATTGATTAAGGTATTACATATGTGTTCTCATTCCCTTACTCCCCCCAAACACCCCCCCCCCAACTCATGCCCTCACCTGCTTGTTGTCTGTGTCCATTGGTTAGGTTTATATGCATGCATACAAGTCCTTTGGTTGATATATGTGGGCCCTTTTCAATTCACTTTATTTGGGACTCTCTACTTCCTGAACTATGTCTAGTTCCTTCACCTGATTAGAAAAGTTTTCTGTCATTATTTTCATATAGATGTTCAAAGCCTTGCTCTTTCAGTTCTCTTTTTGGCACCTCCATGATGCCAATGTTGCTATGCTTGAAGTTGTTCCAGAGGCTCCTTAAACTATCCTCATTTTTTTTTTTTACTTCTTTTTCTTTTTTTCTTTTTTTGCTATTTGAATTGGGTGTTTCCTGCTTCCTTATCTTCCAAATAGCTGAGTTGACCCTCTGCTTTGTCTACTCTATTTTTGATTCCCTATGCTGTATTCTTCATTTCAGTTAGTGCATTCTTCATTTCTTCATAGTGGTTCTCTTTTATGCATTCTATCTTCATTTTTATATTTCCTCTTTGTTGACATTCTCACTGAGTTCATCTACTCTTCCCCTATATCCATGGAGCATCCTTATAATAAGTATTTTGAACTCCACAGCTGTTCTTATCTCCATTCTGTTTAGTTCATTTTCTGAAATTTTGTTCTGTTCTTCCATTTGGGACATGTTTCTTTGTGTCCTTATTTTGGCTGTATCCCTTTGTTTGTTTCCATGTATTAGGTTGAGCTTCTCCGTATTCCAGTTTTGGTACAGTGGCCTTATGTACTAAGTGTCCTATAGGACCCAGTGGCACAGTTTTTGGGATCACCTGAGCCGGGCACTCTGATGTGCTTTTTGTGCCTTTTATGTGGACTGTGTGCACACTCCTGTTGTAGCTTGATTGCTATTGGCACATCAATGGAAGGGTTATATGGCCAGGCTGATCATCTAGAAGTACAGTAGAGGAGCTACTATACAATGTGCTCACATAGAGCAGGACTTGCTTCAGCACAGCCCTGGGGCCCAGTGAGTCCACATCATGAGGGTGTTACTTATGGAGGTAGCTAGTGGTGCTCTGGTGGCACCTGAAGATTTTCACTGTTATGTCCTGGTTCAGGGTCTCCTGTGAGGAGCATACCAAGGTCAGCCACTGCCTGTGCCCTGCTCAGGGTCATCCAGCATCAGCTACAGAGCAATTAGCAGATGGCTGCTACTTGTGCTGAGCTTGGAAGTGTCCAGGAGAGGCCAAGGTTCAAACCAAGGTCAGCTACCACTAATGTGAGTCCTGGGGCCTCTTACCAAGAAGTATAGGACATTCTGAGGCAAAACACTGCTTGTTTGGGATTTGTGAATTTTTAAGAGATTTCAGGAAGTATGAGCCAAAAAAGTCTATTTATATGAAAAAGGTACTAGTGGGGGTTCAAATTAGATGGGGCATGGTATCAGGAAAGCACAAGGCAGGGGTAAACAATGTCAGCTAAGTGGATGGAGACACAGGTATGGCACCTGTCTGCTGGCTCTGTCAGTGGAATGACTCAGCAAAGAAACAATGGTCTTTGCCAGCACTGCTATCTGTGAGAAAACTTCCCCTCAAGCCATCACTCTTGCCCCAACTTTTCACAGCAAGGGTTCAGGATCTGAAGAAGGGACTGCACACAAATGAAATCACTAGACAAGAAATATGAATTTAGAAAGCTTGGGAACCATGTGGAAACCTCTCTCTGGAGGACAAACCCTGGCCTTGTCAGCTTTTATTCACTTGAATACACATTTGTCCTTTAGAAATGCATACAAGCATATCAAATGTAAAGTTTTGTAAACAGTAAAAGGATTATCAGGTTAAGTAATTGCCTTGAGTCATTGAGCCTACCACACGTCAATATTATGCTGATTTTCAGCCCTGCTGAATATCAAAGTCCATTGGCCTTCCAATCGGTCTTTTGCATTAATGCTAACTACTGTTGGTTTTAGCCTCTGGCAACCCTGAAGTCAGATATTTCAGTTCTTCCCAGTATGTCTCTGGAGCCTTTTGATGGCTGTACTTGCACTGAAGCTCAGAGCAAGTGAGTCTAAGTAAGTCTGTGTGTGTGTGCCCTTTAAGAATAACACCTGGGACTGAAGCAGACCTCTATCTCACTCACCTACAATCCTCATTGATCTTCAAAGTAAAATGTTATGGGGGTTCTCTTCCCAGCATTGTAAACCTGGGAGAGGGGGCAGATGTAGGGCTGGGATCCCTCACTCCTCAGGGGCACCTCCACTGCCTAGATATACCTCCCAATTTTTAACTAACATATGGGTATAGAACCAGCTCATTCTACCTCTCTGCCCCTTCTACAAGTCTCAATGTGGTTTTTTCCACACATCCTTAGTTATTGGACTTCTGTTCAGCTAGACTTCAGATGGTTCTGAATGATGGGTTTTTTTGTAGTTTAGTTTTAATTTTGATGTGGCATAAGAATGTTACAACTGCATTGCCCTACTCCACTGTCTTGACTGGAAGCCTGCAGGTGTGGATATTTTTGAAAAATAAGAGTCTAAAAGTCTGATTGTCTCCAAAGTAAGAGAATTTGTCAGAAATAAAAAACTGTGGTACATCAGCAGATGAGTGGATTAGAAAACTGTGGCACATCTATACAATGGAATACTATGCTGCTGTAAAAAGAAGGAATTCTTACCATTTGCAACAGCATGGATGTAACTGGAGAGCATTATGCTAAGTGAAATAAGCCAGTCAGAGAAAGATAAATATCACATGATCTCACCCATTAGTGGAACATAATGAACAATATAAAATGATGAACAAAAACAGAAACAGAGTCATAGAAGCATCGAATAGACTGTCCAACCTATGAGGGGAGGCGGTGGTGAGGGAGTAAGAGATCAACCAAATGACTTGTATGCATGCATATGAGCATAACCAATGAACACAGATGGGGTTAGGAGGGGGGTAAGGGCATCCACTGGGGGATTGAGGTGGCCAGGGAAAGATCAATGGGGGGAAAAGGAGACTTATGTAGTACATCCTTATATAATAAAAGCCTAATATACTAAGTGTCCAGTTGTCCTGTCAATTGTTCAAACAAACAAAGTATAATATGCTCATGATATGCTAAGGCCACTCAACCACTTGCTATGATGTGCACTGACCACCAGGGGGCAGATGCTCTGACTGGTAGATTAGCTTGCTGCTGGGTTCCGGCCAATCAGGACTGAGTGAGAAGGGCCAGACATGCCCTGGAGCCCTTCCATGACCCCTCCCCGGTTGGCCAACCTCCCACATCCTCCCCTGCCCTGATCATGGGTGGGTGGTGGGAAGTAATCAACCAAAGACCACCCTATATAATAAAAGGTTAATATGCAAATCAACCAAATGGTGGAACGACTGGTCACTATGACATGCACTGACCGCCAGGGGGCAGACACTGAATGCAGGAGCTGCCTCTTAGTGATCAGTGTGCTCCCACAGGGGGAGTGATGCTCAGCCAGATGCCCGGCTGATGGCTGGCAAGCACAGATGCAATGGTGGAGCCTCTCTCACCTCCATGACAGCGCTAATGATGTCCGACTGTCGGCTTAGGCATGTTCCCTGCAGGGAGTGAGACTAAGGCATCAGTCAGACATCTTCCAAGGACTCCTGGACTTCAAGAGGGTGCAGGCGGGCTGAGGCACTCCCTTCCCCCCTCCCGTGCACCAATTTCATGCACCAGGCCTCTAGTTGAACAATAAAGAACTTAAATTTTTTTTTAAGTATTAAAGTCTTGCCCTAACCGGTTTGGCTCAGTGGATAGAGCGTTGGCCTGTGGACTCAAGGGTCGCAGGTTAGATTCTGGTCAAGGGCTTGTACCTTGATTGCAGGCACATTCCCAGTGGGAGGTGTGCAGAAGGCAGCTGATTGATGTTTCTCTTTCATCAATGTTTCTAGCTCTCTAACCCTCTCCCTTCCTCTCTGTAAAAAATCAATAAAATATATTAAAAAAAATAAAGTATTAAAGTCTTTTATTTAATCTTGTTACCTTTAATTCATTTCTGTGTATTTGAAAATCCTTTCTGCTAAAATGGTTTTGAATATGTTTTCTAGTTCTTTAGCAGCACGTACAATAATTTTCAGCTTTTAGCTTCATTCTAGGGGAAAGGCCACTACACCACTGTCTCAATAGTGGGCTGTTGCAGCTGGTTCATCAGAGTTTTTGAAAATGTAAGAATTAAGGCATTTAAGGGAAGATTTAAACCATGTTTAATCATTCACTTAATTTACATTCACTACTTGGGAAATATGTGGTAACTAGTAAGCAACATGACAATGTCTCTAGCCCTTTGCATATTTGTTTATTGATGGTATATATTTGTTTAGAATACATATTTTTTGTTTAGTGTAGATTTGTTTATGACTGAATGGATGAATGGTATGCACCTTATTTCACTTCCCTGGGTCTCCCTGGCTAGAGCCCTTGTTTCTCCAATAATTGCAATACTGAAATTCATGTGTGCACTCACAGTTTCAACACAGTGCTCAGTTCTTCATTTGTTACCTCATGTAATTCTCACAATATCTGTCGATGATAGGTGCTATTGTTATTCCCTTTTGCAATTGGGAGAACTGAGGCTTAGAGAAGCTGACATTTAGTTAAACACCACATGAGTCCAGGAGTGATGTTCCATTTACAGAGGCATCACATTGCAGGAAGCTGGGCAGAAGTTTCACTTGAAAGTAGATCTGAAACAAAGCAGGGTAATTTTTGCACACATTAATCCACACATCCCAGTTTCCTGCTCCCATTTATTGGCTCAGTGATATCTTGCCTTGGGCAGGTTTAATGCAGGATAGGAACAGGGCACAAATACCAGTTTTCACACTGGCTGAGCATATGCAGATTGACATGCTACCAACTCTGTGAGGATTTTTAGGCAAAATGGTTATAATCAATCATCATTTTTGTTATGCAGTGACAGTGAGATTATTTAGCAATTATAATACTTCTAAATCTAAACTATAGATGCTGAAATACTTGCATTTCTTCCTCCAACCCAGTTATTTTAAATGAACAAAAACCTATTACAAGGAAATATAAATGTTGCAAAGAAAAAATCAAATGCGCCATCAGAAATATTACCGATACAATTAAGTCTTTGAATAAATTCAGTCAAAATAAAATTGAAAAATTAATACTTCTGCAATTCTGCTGACATCATTACAATAAATACAAGATACATGCAAGTTTTGCAAAACAGGTTCTTCACTAATTTTATTTTGATAATACCAATCTTTGTTGAGATAGTGGACCATATTTCTTCTTATTAAAAATTTTAAGTAGCACAATGGAATAACCATGATTAATAGAGTTAGTGTTAATAACCATGGACATTCCACAACTGAAAAAAATGGAAGTAGTAGCACATTTATAATTTGGCTCAAATTATGTACTTGCAAAACCATATAAATTCTAGAATAAAAATGCAGTAAAAATCTCAGACACCTCACATAGCAATGTTTTTTGCTGATATAACTTCCAGGGCAAGGTAAACACAGGAAAAAAAATAAATGGGACTATATCAAACTAAAAAGATTCTGTACAGCAAAATAAACCATCAATAAAATGAAAAGGGAACCAACTGCATGGGAAAGCATATTGGCCAGTGATACATTTGATAAGGGTTTAATTTCCAAAATATGTAAAGAAGTTGTATAACTCAACACTAGGGCAACAAACAATCCAATTAAAAAATTAGCAAAGGACCTGAATAGACACTTTTCCCAAGAGGACATGCAGATAATCAATAGACATATGAGAAAATGCTCAATATCACTAATCATCAGGGAGATGTAAATTAAAATTACAATAAGCTATCACCTCACTCCACCAAAAAGCAACAAACAATAAGTGCTGGTGAGGATGTGGAGAAAAGGGAAACCTCGTACACTATTGGTGGGAATGCAGACTGGTGCAGGCACTATGAAAAAAAGTATGAAGTTCCTGAAAAAATGTAAAATGGAACTGCCTTTGGACCCAGCGATCCCACTTCTAGGAATATATCATAAGAATTCTGAAATACCAATTAGAAAGAATATATGCACCCCTATGTTTATAGCAGCATCTAGTCTAATAAAAGAGTAATATTGAAATGAACCATCTCTCCGGGATGCCTAAGCCACGTCCACAAGCCAGGCCACACCCATCAACCAATCAGAGCAGCTGTATGCAAATTAACTCAGCCAAGATGGAGGCGGGAAGCCACGGAGGTGGGTGCGGCATAGGATGCAGGGTGGGTGGTGGGCTGTGGGGTGGGCAGGGTGGGCAGGGTGGTGTGGGTGGGGCAGGTGGTGGGACTCCCCCCCAGTGCACAAATTATTGTGTATCAGGCTCCTACTTGTTTATAATAGTCAAGATCTGGAAACAGCTCAAGTGCCCATCAGTAGATGGAAGGATAAAAAAGCTGTGATATATCTACAAAGTGGAATGTTATGCAGCTGTAAAAACAAGGAACTCTTACCCTTTGTGACAGCATGGATGGACCTGGATGTTATTACGATAAACAAAATAAGCCAGTCAGAGAAAGACAGATACCTTACGCTCTCACTTACATGTAGAATATAACGTACAAAATAAACTAATGAACAAAATAGGACTTGAGGCATAGATACATGAAACAGACTGAAGACCTCAGAAGAGAGGTGTTTAATTAAGCTGTCGAAGAATTAAAAATTGAGCCAAATGGAAAATCAGCCAGGCTTCATTAGGAGCAAACAGATGGGTCCACCAGTCCCGGGAAGGGAGAGGGGCCAGTGGAGCTGCCCTGAACCGAACTGGGCTGGGTTCTTAAGGTCTGGGGTGGGTAAGGGAGGAGAGGGGTTGGGTAGGAGGGAGGGGTCTTTGGAATGTATGGAGCTTCCCCCGGGCGTTGCGGGTGCCAGGGGCTATGGATAAGCAAACGGTTTTGGGATAATCCATTTTATGGTCAGGGCTTAAGGTCAGGGCTTAAGGTCAGGGACCTGGGGTGGGGAATGATCTATGACTCCCTTGGCCAGGTGAATGCTTGGACAGCTTGGACATTCCGGACTCTCTTAATAGGGATAAGGGGTGGCTACTCAAGTCTAGCTGCTTCCTGCTGAGATTGGAGGATGGAGGGGGGGGGCGATTTAAGAGGTCCGGGGGTCCATAACAGTCAAAGGCTGGTACTGGTGCAGCATCATCTGGTGGATCGTGACTGGAAATTTCCTTGAAACGTTCCTGGAGAAACCACAGAAAACATGGGGCAAACATGATTATTAAAAAATAATGATTCATGGCCCCATTAGGGAACCAGAAGAGAGAACATGGATGACTGCCACCAAGCGGTAGCCTCAGATTGAAACCTGCGTCGATGGAGATAGTTGCTCAGCTCTGGAGAGACTCCACCTGAGTCTCTGTTGCAGAAAGACCAAAAACTAAGTGATGCTTTTGAAGAGGTGGAGAAATCAGCTTTAATAACGCGC
>PVJC01042103.1:0-15080 GCA_004026665.1 Murina feae
ATTCTATTTTAGCTCTCTAAGAGGGGATAACCTGGATATATAACACCAATAATTATAATTATCACCATACAATTCAGAGTTTTTGATATGCATTATATTATTTAATCTTCATCTGATTTATTCAGTGATATCTATTGAATACTGGGTGCTTGGAGCTGGGAATATAGTGGTAAATGAAACTTACATTGTCCCTGTTTTCATGGAGCTTCCAGTTCAATAGTATGGAGGAATATAGACATCAAACAAGTAACACACATAAAATTGTAATTCATATTCTGATCAAAACTGAGGAAAAGAACAAGGTACTATGAGAGATGATCAGGGGAAATTCATCTGTGACTGGATGGTTGGGGAGGTGAGGAGGTACCATTTGAAGAACTCTGTGAAATGGGAAAGATTAATGGTATTCTGATATTAAGTCATGATTGATTGACTACTTAATGCAACAAATACTGAATCACTACAAACATTCCTGAAAGTCTCCACTCAGCAAACCTTCTGAAATCTTGAGGTCAGACAGTTTCAGGAATTGTGCTGGATTTCAGCTCATATAGTCCAATAAGATTTGCTGCTGTCTAAAGCTTGCCATCTAGTGTGGGAGGGAGACAGACTACACTTATAAACAGAGACATGAATACATGTCATTAGAGCATAAGGAAGGAAGCAATTAACTCTGGTTGGGACTCCCCCGAGCTGGGAGGGGGGTGAGAGTTTTCCTTTACTAGATGGAGCAGGAAGAAGGGGCGATTCAGGCAGAGGTAACGTCTCAAGTTATGAGCACATACAGTCCTTCTGGGGAACAGGGTCAGGGCCAGAAATTAGGAGAGAAATAATTCTCCAAGGCCAGATTGTGTGAAGTCTTGAAATAGAAGCTGTGGGTGAGAAAGGTTAAGTGGGTTACATAGGTGAAGCTGGGACCGTAACTTACATGGGTCGGCTGCAGTTCATCCTTTTCTAGAGTCTGGGTCATTTGAATGCACACAGCATCAGGATAAATGCTGAGCACATGTGATTTTGCTTGGCTTTGGACTGAATGAGTCCAACCAAAGTGAACAAAGTGGAGGGACAATATCAGGAGCTTTGGAGTCTGATGGGTCTGGGTTGAGTCCACTAACTATAACTGATATTGTGCAGGTCCTTGCACTTCTGAGCCTGCATCCCTGTCTTTAATATGAGCATAATGACACTCCTTCATGGGTTTTAGTGAGCTTAAGTAAAATCACATATGTAAAACAATTTGTAGCAGGTACTCAATATGTTCTTATCAAATGTTAACCTGGAATAGAGATTCATTCTGAAAGGTTTATTAAACAGGTGTCCTGTGAATATGATGTGTAGAATTCTGTGTGGAGGCTGAGGGGGGCAGTAAACTTCTGGTCCTGTAGAGGCTTTCAGAAGGTTGGAAAGAAAGCACCTACTTGTTTCAGACAGTTAGGAAATCATGAAAGGTACCACATGAATAAGTACCTAAAAGGAGCCCGGTATTAATTGTGAAAATTGGTTAGGAAGGCCAAAAATCATTTTGGTTGATTTTAATATCTGAAAAAAAAAAGTGTGGAAGATATAGTACTTGATCTGGACATTCTGGGCATGGGATAAATAGGGAGAGTAAGGACCTATTTCTCTATCAGAAGAGGTGAGTCTAGCTGGGTAATTGGAACTGAAGAGCAATGAAAGCAGACTAGCTATTGGCTCAAGTCTTATTAAAATCTTAAATGCTAAACAGAGGAGAGGCATGTGGCTGTAAATGTTAGAGAAATAATTTTTAAAACTTTACAAGTATGGTCAGTGATATCAATGAACATCTGCTGTGCTAGGCTCTGTGTTTAATGCCAGCTATGAATTAGCAGAGAGAAAAGTAGAAACAAATTGATAGAGATGACTGCAGTACTTTAAGGGAGTTTTGGTTTTATGTAGCAGCCACAATAGTGGCTGGACAAAATAGTAAGTTAAAGGATTTTTGTCACATTTTCTAAGATGGACTAAGTGATGGAGAACCCAGAGGCTGGCAGATAGGGGAATCTGTTAAAACTGGTTTGGAAGCCAGTGGAATCCAATGAAAGTCTCTTGCTTTGTGTGGTAGGAATACCTGTATGCAGGGAAAGGCCTAGATTAAAAAGATTTGGGTTCAAGATTTGGCTCTGCTACTAATGAACCAAGTGTTATATAAAGTACTAAATCTCTTTTTGCACTGTAATTTCTTATTTAAATAGGATAATCAATCAAATAAAATAATATATGTGAAATGGATTACAAACAAAAATACTTCACAACTATACCTTTTATTAATAGACAGATAGCTAAAAAGACTTACACAATCAAATTTTATGTACCAGAGGGCCTTGTTAAAAAAATTAAACTGTGATATGTTTTACAAAGCAGGTATTCTAGAAAGATACACTTTAATGGCTTTGGATAAGGATTAATAAACAGAGGCACACAGCTGAGATGTTAGAGATGACAAATCAATCAGTAGGGGTAGTTGTTAGTTCCAAAATGGACTGAGAGAGAAAAATATTTTAAGTTACCAACCCCCAGGGATAAAATAATCATGGTACTGTCCATATGATGGGGGAATTGAGATAAGGGGTAACCTTGTATAAAAAATGTGTAGCTTCAGTTTTACTGACATTAGATTTTAGAAAATAATTGGGCATTCTAGAATCTTTAAGGTCTTTATTTTTCAACTGTGGATAGTGAAATCTATTTAGTTGGCTTCAGCCAGCATTAAAAAAAAAAAAAAAAAGGAAAAAAGGGGAAAAGGATGTAATGGAATAGAAAAAAGAGTATATCTTATGTAGTAAGAGTAAGTATTATTTTATGAAACTTTGTTGACCAGGTTGTGATGGAAAACATGTACCTTATTATGGCTTGAGTCAAAAGAATTTGAATCACTGTCATCGATGGGGAATATAGGGCTAGAGAAGGTAAAACAATATGTAGTGCAGAGAAGGTGCAGGATTTGGGGGAGAGAGAGATGTAATGACAACCAAACTGCTTACTGCGCATCTGCACGATCTGTTAGCTATAGAGAGCAAACCAAAAAACAAAAACAAAACAAAACACACACACAAAAAACAAAGACTTGAAAGTACAACACCTTAACCTGAGTCACTGTCTAGTGGAGATGAAAAGATACCTAGTAGATTTCAGAAGCAGGTTAAGGATTACCTGGGCACCAGGAGCTTCTGGAGAATTCTTCCCAGCTTGAGAGTTGAGGAGGTTGTAGGAAGGATTGAACTCTGCACCAAAGAAGCCTGTTTGGGAAGAAGCAGGAGAGAGTCCAACTAAAGAGACCAGGAAGACTGAGAGGCAGTAATAGTCTATAATTTTATCATTTTTCCAGGGAGAGAAACACCATGAATTACAATCAGAACATCGTGGAATCTCTGTCACACACCCAGAAGTTTTTACGGTGTAGTATTTATGTAGCAATTAGAGTGATGTCTTGTCCATAATTCAGGAAGTGATACTGAACAAAAGGAGGAAACCAGAGCTTCGTGACATGATTGTCTAGGTTAGAGAGGGATGATAATGTTAAGTGAAAAAAAAAAGTTGCAAACAAATGTTTTTATAAGTATAATCCCAATTTTGTTTTAAAACATCTCTTTCACTGTTTAAGACTGAGAGAAGATAATTTTTTTCATACTCACTGACTTTTCTAATGACATATATTGCCTTTGTTCAGGTTTTAAAACAAATAGGGCAATAGAAAAGAGGTTAGCGCCCTAACCGGTTTGGCTCAGCAGATAGAGCATCAGACTGTGGACTGAATGGGCCCAGGTTCTATTCCGGTCAAGGGCATGTACGTTGGTTGCGGGCACATCCCTAGTAGGAGGTGTGCAGGAGGCAGCTGATCAATGTTTCTCTCTCATCAGTGTTTCTAATTCTCTATCTCTCTCCCTTTCTCTCTGTAAAAACTCAATAAAATATATTTTTAAAAAAGAGGTTAACAATAATTAAGGTGGTTAAGAGTATTAGGAAGATGAGACTCAAGTAGGAACTGGATTTATTTCAGAGGAATGTGTTGATCTTGGAGGCATTTCAGTTGGATATTGAAATTCAAGTAGTTAGAGTCAAAGACAGGAAAAGATGAGATCCAGGGGAATTGACCAAATCGAAGGCTGAGCGAAGGCTTCACACTAAGGACCATCAGGGCCCATGCAACTACACCAGTGGCAAAGAGCTAGGAGAGAGGGAAGAGGTAATTTACAGACCTTGCAAAGGACAACGGTATGGGTTCCTGTGAAAGCAAGTGGATAACAAAGAGGGTTTCTCTCAGTGTTTTATTTACCATGTGAAAAGACAATTTCTAGACACAGTTTTGTCTTCTTGTGTCATTGCCCATGATATTCACACCTTGATTTCTATGCCTTTTAAAAATCTTTCTGCAATTTGTTCTGCTTGTCACATGTTGGGTGCATTGTTTAGATCAGATTGGCAAAGAAGTGGAAATGGTTGTGATTGATTGCTTCTCTAGTGCTTTCTTTTTTTTATTCATATTTTAACTGTGAGTGTCCATTCTGGCTGTGGATGAGGCTGCCAATCACCAGTGAAGCTGCAGTTAAATGGGAATTGGATTCAGGGTACAATATGACAACCTTCAAGATCTGCTGTCATGGGCACGAGAACATGTAAATCCAATACAAGCTCTTTCATTTGAGTCTTAATTACAAATTCTCATTTGTTTTTACATTATATTTTATTTTCATTGTTGAGATTATTAAAGATGTCCCCATTTCCCCCTCTTTCCTTCCTCCACTCAGACCCTGCTCTCCCTTCCCTCAGCCCTCACCGAGGAACTATTACCTTTTGCAACAGCATGGATGGATCTGGGGATTATTGTGCTAAGTGAAATAAGCTAGTCAGAGAAAAATAAATCCCATATGATTTCATTGATATGTGGAATCGAATGAATAAGTTCTCTTACTTTCTTATTTAGTATCTCCTTTTGGTGTTGTGGAGGCAGTGCATATTGTGGGGGGAGGAGGCATAGGCCTTTGACATCAAATTTGCATTTTGAAAGGTGGTTCTTCTGATATCCATGACCTTGAACCAGTTAATGTCTCCAACACTCAGTTTATTTATCTTTGAAACAGAGATAATAATGCCCACCTAATAGTGTGATTAGTGAGGAGGAAATGAGGCAATTTATACAACTGTCTTGGCACATAGTAAGGTCAGTAGTGTTCTTTCATTTCCCTTATTTCTTTTAAAGTTCACAGTGAAGAGATGTACAATCTGTGTTGCTTTTAAGTATTGATTGTAATTAGAATGACATTTTTCCTGTTTGTTTTTCATTTTCTGAGAATGAAAGGAAGATGAGACCATGAATTGTGACTGAGTCAGAAATGCCATGGCTGATTACTTAGCTGCTTTACTTCCTGTGAAAGCAAAGTCTAGTAGATCTTGATTTAGAGAAAAGTAGAATTTAAAAACAAGTTGGCTTATATAGATTCTACTTTCTGTTTATATAGAGTTCATAGTAAACCTGTCAATTCACCACAAAGGTAGGGCCATAAAATCTAGTAATTTAAATAATGGTTGCTGCTAAGATCATATTGGTGACACTTTGTTAATCTGGAAGTCATTTATCTGGCAACCTTTATAGTTTGGAACATGAAGAATGAAGAATTCAGGGAAATTAGCCTCTTGATAGTCAAGGTAGATATCACAAAGTCCATGCACTGAAATGAAGGTACTTGACTCATAGGTAAGCCCCTAAACCTCTGTTCAGAAAGAGTCCATATATCCTTAATTAATTTCCTAGTTTCTACCACATTTATAAAAATTCCTAGATTTAATTAGAATCAAGGAAACATGACTGCTAGTATAGGTATACTGACAGTAAGATTTAAGTGGATGGAAAAATCATGAAACGCAGGAACACAACAAGCATATCAGTCATAGCCATTTAGTATTTATTTAAATAGAATGCCAAGGGAATGACTGTAACATACTGCAGTACAATGGGTGTTCATAATTAAACTTCACTTGGAAGAGCCAACTGCAGCCCATTCAAGGAGCAGGCAACAATTATATGAATCATTTCTTGAGTATGTGTCTTTTGTGTTCAGCTACTAAAGGAGGTATGATGCGAAGGAGTCATTGGAAAAATAAAACAAACATAAACTTCGGTACCATTGGCTTCACCAATTGCAAGTAGGAATGGAAGAGGTAATGTGATTAGTGTCACTCATATCTGGAAAATTCACTCATGAAACATTCTAATTCTCAAGAATTTAGGACAAAGGAAATTTCATTCTTATGGAAGGGTTTTGTTGTATATAGCTTCTCAATTTGGTTTGAATACCATAGCTATTTATTTATCATTAAGAGAAGCTGATTCAACCGATTTCTCTCTTGTCTGCTAGGTTATGTCTTGAGATTAAAGATCCTAACTATTCAAGCAATTGGAATGAATTGTCTGTCATTCTTCCTTTTTTCCTTGAATTTGATTTTTAGTTTTAGCAAAATGAAATATCTACATTGTTTAAAAAGTTAGTTTTATTACTTGTAACAAAACACATTATAGTCTCCTGCCCCAACCCTTTCCTAACCCTCCCTCTTCAACCATCCCACCTTTGATTTTGAGCCCCCTGAAGCAACACTTTCTACACATTTTAGCTGTTTCTATATTCTTATCTCTATCATTTATACTTAATTATTTTTAGGTTTCAGTATTATTTATTGACTTTTCCTTTGGGGGTTTAGTACTCTTACACGCTACCCTTGCCACCTTCTATACCTCAGTCTCTCTCTCTCTTTTCAAATATGTTTTTCTTGATTTTGGAGAGAAGAAGAGAGAGGGAGAGGGAGAAACATTGCTTAGTTGCCTCCTACACACACTTCAATTGGGGACTTAACCGTCAAACTGGGCATGTGCCCCAACTAGGAATCCAACTTGCGACCTTTTGGTGCACTGGATGATGATCAATCAACCTTGGCCTCTTAATATTTAATGTTTACAGTTATGACCATGCAAACACTATTCACAGATGAGCCTTGAACAATTCTGTGATTTTATTCCCTTCTGTAGTTTTCTGACTTTCTTAGAGTTTATAATGGCCTCAGTTATCCTTTGCTTAGCTTTCTAAATACCTATCACTAATCAAGTGCCAAGTTCTCAGACTTAAGTATAAATCCACCCTTGATATGTTCAAACATGGTTATTTTCTTTCTTCCCCTGAGGACATATGTCCTAGACCTTCTCTCCTTCTTCTGTCTAGATGCTAGTTTTCTAGACTTGTGGCAGTTAATTTATGTTAGCTTAGTATATAATTTTCTAAATTAGAGATAATCTAAGAATTTTGAAGATGTTATTCTGAGTTTTTTTTTATCTTTTAGTGTTTCAGTTATGAAGCCCAGTATACCTTCAATCCTGATATTTTGTGTGAAAGTTTAATTTTCATCTAGAAAATTTTAGGACCTTACTTTTGTCTACAGTGTTTTGAAATTTCACAATGATGTGCCTTGATGTAGGTCTGTTTTGATTTATTGGGTAGGTTCTCAGTGGATCATTTTAGTCTGGAAATTCATGTCTCTCAGTGCAGAGAAATGTTCCTGTATTATTTATTTGATATTATTTTTTTTTCATGGAGCTCTTATTCAGAAGTTAGAGTGATTATCTAATTTTTCTTATCTTACCTCCACTAGTTTTTTATCTTTTTGTTTTTCCCAGTCCCCTGCCCTTTACTTTCTGGGAGGTTTTCTCAGCTTTCTGACAGTCTTTTTGTTGCACTTTCTATTTTGCTAGAGCAAATTTAATATCTAAGAGGTTTTTTGTTGCTGTTGTTTGAATGTCTCTCGATAACATATTTTTCTTATTTCTTGATGCAACATCTTTTATATCACTGAGTACTTTGGAAAATTTTCCTTGCTTCCTTTTGTCATCTCTGTCCTTTTAATTTCTCTTTATTGTGTTACTATCTTCCTTGTGTTTAATATTTTTTCATTTTATTGCTCATAGTATATTTATCCTGGCTCTGGTAGTGATTAGGAGGGAGACAGTGACAAGCTGTGGGGAAGCTGTATGGCTGGCCTTTGGGTGAGGGTCACCCACTCCACTCATTAGTACCTACATTTTCTCTTGGATCGGCCAATTTCTGAGAGAATTCAACATTTGTCATTTTATAGGGTCGAAGTCTGACTACTGCTTTTTTCTAAGCTGAGTTGAGAAATTGTTTTGGGGGGGAGTATTTTATTCACTACTCACTATTTCATTTAATCCTATTTTCTCTGGGGCACTTCTGCCCTCAGCAATGTCTGGTATCCCTAAAAACAAAGTCCCTGGGATTTAAGCTCTTCCATTAATATAAACACAGTCTTTTGCTAGCATGAAGAATGCAGGATGGAAGATGGGATACCACCTCTACCCTCTTGTTGCTCACAGTGTGTGCCTGTGTGTGTATGCATATGTGTGTGTGTTGGGTTGAAGTCAGTGGTTTGGTGGCAGGTGGTATGAGAGGGAGTGTTAGCTTTAATTTTGAAGCAGACTATGAGAACCCTCTGGTGACCTGTCTCTTTCAGGGTTCATAATTGCTGCAAGCCAAAGCTGATTTTTGAAATCTTTTATCTCACATGTTTCATTATGGAATTTTTGAGATTGAAAGAAGCCTGCAGAGTTCTTAAAGGAAAAGGTAAATGCTCCAAGTGTTCATCAAAGGCAACGACCTAAGAAGATGAATGTTAAGGCAACTTCAAGGGAATTGACAATTTAGAGAGTGAGGGCCAGTTAGAGTCCCGAAGAAGCTTTTCTGAACAAGCAGTTCTCGGAAGATTCCAGGGTGGCCACGTTTCCTGGGTGTAAAGACATGGGCTTGGCAGCGAAGCTGTGACCAAGAGAAGAGCAGGTCTGTGAACACACTTGCAAGTGCTGTGTCTCAAACTTACTGGGTAGCAGGATAATTTACTGGAAACAGTCACTTAATAGGGCACGTATGGAATAGCTCCTGTGTTCTATGTAGTTGGTCTAGGAGTTGGAGATACAAGATGAATATATTCACTAACTTTGTAAAAAAAAATTCTAGACCATTTTCTAAACTGTTTTGGTTACATTTGTAAATACGTACTCCTGTGGAATGATACCAAACACAACCTTGAAATGTCAGAAAAAGACAACTAAAAGTTATTTCCTTTTTGTGTACCTAACTTAAAGTTCCTCATGACATGTTCACAATTTCAAATTTTCATTAAAAAAAACCATCAATGTAATGAAGCAAAAAAAGGGACAGTGTATGATATTTCAATAAGAGATTGAAAATGAGTCCGTTAACTGCCCTAAATTACAATTTAAGGTCATTTTGAGCTGAATTGGCTTTGGAATTAGAATTTAAATTACCAGTCGGATGCAATTAAGATAACTAGTCATGCAGGAGGTTCATTCCCCTTCCTTCCTTCTCATAAAAAGAATATTTTTATTATTTATACTTATTTACAGCTAAGTTAGATACAGGCATTATTTTTTATAAGATAAAAATTTCACACATTAACTGATTTCTGTATTTAAAATGGTTTTGTATCTAAATAAGAAACTTGAATAATCATCTATTGCTTGGTTTTCTAGAGATATTTACAATGAATCCTTTTAAAGTCACTGGGAGATAAATCGGTACATTATTCTGAGTTGTATTTTGGCTGGCTGGTGCAATATGGCTGGTGCAATATTAAGAAAATAGCTATCACTAACAGCCTTAGACAGTTAAATTATTTTATTTTATTTAAATACCATAACAGTAAACGTATAATGGGGGATATTTAAAGAAGACATAAATTATAAATATGTATAATTGTTTTAACAATTCATGCATGCATTTTAAAATACTAAAATTTTGTGATAAGTGGGTTTAAAAGTATATACTTTTAAAACTAAATGAGAGATTTAAAATGGTGAGTTCCATTGTTACTTAGTCTTCACTTTCCTCTTTTTTATTTATAGAATAGAACAAATAAACTCATTTCTTTTCTTTTTAAATGACAAATTGATTAATTCAGAGTTTAAAAGTACAAAAGAAGAAAACAGTTGAAACCTGTGATGATTTTAGTGGTGTTAAATAAGGAGCTGGTTATGTATCTGGTACCGTCTGGAGAACACAGGTGTGGAAGTGACTTGAATTGGTTGGATACTAGGACTTCATAAGGAAAGGAAGGTATCTTGACTGATTTACTGATGTCTCTGAAATAATGCTAATACGCATCTTACAGCAAGATTTGTGGTGATCACAATCTATCACCATTGGTCTATAGAATCACATATCCTGGGATTTGGGACTGTTGGTGAAAAAATGAGTTTGATTTAGGTCATAAACAATATTTACCTACAAATATATATATTTTAAATCTTTTGACTGAAATTCAATATTAAGTCATAAGTTTCATCCATATCTAACATCTTATAACTGCAGGGGTATTATTTTTTTTAATGAATGTAAAAATTAAATTTACATTTTGATGTTTAATACATTGCTTTTAAAAATCTATATCTGGAGTAAAACATTTGAGTTGTTGATGTATTTTTGTTGTTGTTGTTAAAACCATTGGGTAGGCCTTGTCGGTGTGGCTCAGCGGTTGAGCATTGACCTATGAACCAGGAGGGGGAGGTTCTATTCTCAGTCAGGGCACATGACCAGATTGTAGGCTTGATCCCCCTTGTGGGGCATGCAGCAGGCAGTCTATCAATGATTCTCTCTCATCATTGATATTTCTAACTTTCTTTCCTTCTCCTTTCCTCTCTGAAATCAATCAATCAATATATATATATTTTAAATTATTAGTTGGAAATGTCTGATAGTTGTGTGATTGGAACTTTGTGGGTGGAGGTAGGACTAAAGTAATGATAACACAAGGGAAATTTCTATTAGGAAAAAGCAAATATCATATCTGACAGGTTTGCATTTTCTTGGATACCTTGGTAAAAATCATTAAGGAAACATGATTAGAAATACTCCCTAAATTATTTTATTGAGATTAAATGTGCATATGTATGTCAACTGTGGTATAAATATTCCATTTTCTTTGTAGCGTTGTTTCATTCAACAAATTTTATTTTATTTTCTATCAAAACATAGTTTTATATGGAATTTAAAGATATATATATATATATATATATATATATATATATATATATATATATAAAATGGATTACCATTGAAATGTAATTTCTTGGTCTTATTTTGAATTTATAATTTTTTTTTTAAATCCTAACTTTTCCAAAGGTATGTGCCAGACAGATCACTTGCTATTTAAAAACAAAGTGTGATTTTTAAAAAAAGAAAATATAGCTTTGATCTTGTTTCATGGAACTGAGTTTCCAAGATTTGGGGGAAAATTTGATATATCAAAATCAATAGTAGACCATGCTTTAAATATGATACAATGGATTAAAAAATATAAATTGTCATTATTTACAAAATACTGGCAAATTAGAGCTACAGCACTTGGTGTTATTGTGTAATCTTCTGTTTAAAAATAAACAGTGCAAATAATTGTAGAAACCTCTGGGTTTAGAAAAGCTTGTTGGTGGTTCTTCACATCCTACTAAAAAGCAGGCTGTCTTTGCATATTAATCACACTGTGAAAGGAAGCCTGCCTTATTTGCATTGTGCCTGCACTACGAAATCCAATAGTGCGCCTGAGGGAAAAATGGGGGGATTGTAATTGTTCTCAAAGGGTTTTATTTCATTCAAGTGGGAAAGCTGAATGCTGGGGAACCCGTGCAGTGTTCTGTGGAAGAAGAGTTCCTTTAGGACACTGCTTTTCGTGTGGTGCAATCCCAGTGTGCCAGGATCTTGGATGTTGGGGTGAAGAGGGCAGTGCTTCGTCTCCCTAGGATGCAATCTGTGTTCCTGTACATAGCTCTGGAATTTTCTAAGCACCTTTTCTTGTTTTCTATCGAAAAAGAGCTAATTTGAAATTCTGGTAATATATGCGATGTTGAAGATCTCAGGAGAGTTGAACATAAACTCCCCCCTCCTCCCCGAATCGTAGCAGTTTGTGTTGTGGGAGGTAAGGTGGAGACACACACTATAAAATTAAGTAAATTATGTAGCAGTATTTTTGAGAAAATATGTGATTTAATACCTAATAAGGTTAATACCTTGCAGATATAATTCGCCTCTTAAATTGATTTAAAATAACATATTTGAAATGATCTTTTATGATGTCATTTTTTTTTTTGCTTCATTGTATTTTAAGACTTCGAGGTTGAATATGAACATTGAGAATAGAACAGCACAAATGTACTTAATGTTATTGAGGTTTCTTTTAGTAAGATTTTGTAAGATGAACTAATTTTAACATGTTTCTCTTCTACTGTGGTAAACACATCTTCACAAATCCTCTTCCTGATCTGGTTCTTGCTGGTTCTGCTTGGCACCAGCCTCTGAGCCAGTAGAGCTTCCAAAAGCTCAGCATGCACATTCGTTATTTTGAAGTTCTGTTGCTTCGAACTGGTCTAATATCCTTCACGTGTTTTTAACATCTTTAAAAATTCTGCCCAGTATGTGGCATTGAGTAGATTTTGAATTTTACAAGGGAAGGAATGTGCTATTTTCTGTGTACATGTATTTTGGTAAAATGAATATGTGTAATCATGGAGACCAAGCCCATTGTTTCAAAAGCTTTTGTTAAATATTGGAAGGTAGTTAACTGACGTCAAGGGTTGTACACAGGTTTTACTAAAAGCACTTGGCCTAGGTATGTATTTATCTGTCAGTGCAGGCGCCCTCGTTTCCATGCCCTCTTTAATATTGCATGCATTTGGTTATCTGACAGCTGAACACAGATCATCTGATGATACCATTTATATTTTATTTGAATTGCTTTCTGCAATATTCATGTATCGTGTTTACCTTGGACTTATGCAGAGCATCCACAGACTTTTAGTGTATATTTGGGTTACGGTTGTAAAGAATAGATGTAGCCAAGATGTAGTTTAAAAAGGTAGAACCACAAAAATCAGACTGGTAGAGGAAAAAACACACTCCAGGGTTTCTACCATTCAAAAGAGACCCTGGGTAAAATTCATAGTTAATTTTCTTTCAAAATAAATATATTACTAATATGCTAACCCACAATTTTTATTATAGTAATAATTTTTAGAGTTTATGGTTAGCAATTTAAATTTTAACCTTTTAATAAAAATACATAGATTTCATAAGTATGAAAAATTATTTACCCACATAAACAGCTGGTATCAAAAAAACACATTATCATCTCAATAGAGGCAGAAACAGCATTGATAAAATGCAACATTCATTCATGATAGAATACTTAATAAACTAGGAATATAAAGTATTTCCTTAATCTGATAAAGGGTAGCTATAAAGAATACAGAGCCAACACATACAATGGCTAATAAGCACAGGAAAAGATGCTCCACCATTTGCCCTCAGAGAAATGTAAATCAAAACCATCGCGAGGTACCCCTTCACACCCACCAGGATGACTCTAATAAAAAAGACAGATAATAACAAGTGTTAGCAATGATGGAAAGGGATTGCACACCTCATACATTGCTGGTGGGCAGTAAAATGGTGCAGCTCCTTTGGAAAACAGCCTAATAAATCTTAAGCAGAGTTACCATGTGAACCAGCAATTTCATTCCTCCAGGTGTGAAAACATACATCTTTATCAAAAACATTCATGTATAAAAACTTGTACATGAATGTTCATAGCAGCATTATAATAATAGCAAATATAGAAGCAATCCAATGGCCCATTACCTGATGAATGGGTAAATGAAACATGGTATATCCATGCAATGAAATACGATCAGAACTAAAAAGGATGAAGTACTGAGACATTCTACAGCATGGATGAACCTTGCAAGCATTAAGTGAAGGAAGCCTGTTATATGATTCCACTTATATTAAATGTCCAGAATAGAAAAATCCATAGAGACAGAAAATGGATTGGTGGTTGCCTAGGGCTAGGAGGTTAGAGCGAAATAGGAACTGATTTCTAGTGGGTGAGGAGGTTTTTTTTCAGGGTGATGAAATATTTTAAAATTAATTGTGGCAATGGTTGCAAACTTTGTGAATATATTAAAAATCATTGATTGAATACTTTACCTGAGTTAATTGTATGGCATGTGAATTATATTTTAATAAAGCTGACACACATACAGAGAGAGAATGAGAGAGAGAGAGAGAGAGAGAGAGAGAGAGAGAGAGAGAGAGAGAGAGGCGGTATGTGCTGTCATTTGGAGATAAATAAGCAAACCAGAGTTTTTTTTCCAGTGAACTCTATGGAAGCCAAAGTGAAATTAGCAAAGACTTGAAGTATGACATTTTACTAATACTAATTATAATTATTTTGGTAAATGAAACAGAAGAGGGTATAAAATAAAGATTTGTGGACTAAGCATCACCTAACACATTTGTTGAGGACATACCATGAGATCTCACAGTATAAAAATTGAACTTCGCTTTATTCTGTCATAAACTTTTAGTTGCCTAACTCAGATGGAGATCCATTTTCAAAGCTATAGAGCCTCTTAAAGGTAAGTGTCTGAAGGGGAGGTGTTATAATTTGAGAAGGTTATGTAAAAAGCTTTTGGAAGCTAACAATATTATAGTTCTTAGGTTACTTGTTTTTTTAAATTATGTTAATTCAAAAAAGCACCTATTTTGGTGTCATGCATTCTTCTATGTGTATTATATGTCATAATGGAAAAATTTAAATTCAAAAGATGTAATTCCTGTTCTTGAGACATTTGTGGTCACACAAATGTTGAATATAGTATTCAGTAGTGATTTAACAGAACATATTCACACTTGAATTTTTTACACTGAATAGATGAAACTTCCTTTGGGCAAACCCACTGTAGTCTGTTTAACCTTGAAATTTTATGCCAATAATGCTTTGTTTTCAGGCTTTCTTGAACTTTTATATAATACTAGGGGCCCGGTGCACAAAAATTTGTGCACTCGGGGTGGAGGGAGTCCCTCAGCCTGGCCTGTGCCCTCTCACAGTCTGGGACCCCTCAGTGGATGTCCTATGATGGCCCCAGTCTTCCAGGTGCCTTTTGTGTGTGGTTGTGTGTATGTGTGTGTGTCACCACTGGGGACCTGCCCCCAGCC